>CAJNDS010002232.1:483112-563540 GCA_905221605.1 Symbiodinium natans | reverse complement strand
TCTCTCTCTCTCTCTCTCTCTCAAGCCGGGCGAGGCCGCTAAGCGTCACAAGGCAGGAGCCTTCGGCAAAAACGCGCGAAGTTGCAAGAACTGAAAGGGAAAAAAACACCAGAGTATGCAGGCTGTTTGCGTCTCCCGTTCCTGACAACTTCTCTGGCCTCTCAGATTGCAAGAGAATGTACAGGCTGACAGGGTCATACACCTGACAAAAGAAATCATGTAAGTCCTAAACCAGCTACTGAAAACGCATGCCAAACAAAACAGCGAACCTTGTATGACACTAGGCCCTAAACCCTAAACCCTAAACCCTAAACCCTAAACCCTAAACCCTAAACCCTAAACCTACCATCTAGGTCACACGGTGCCAACTGCGTGGTGCACATACTGATGCACCAACCGTATGTGCCATGCGCGGCTTTGTGTCTTGGGTTTAGGGTTCAGGGTTCAGGGTTTAGGGTTTAGGGTTTAGGGTTTAGGGTTTGGGGTCTAGGGTTTCGGGTTTAGGGTTTAGGGTTTCCCGCCGTAGCCTGCTTTCAACCACAAATACGAGCTCACAAGTTTTGTCAAAGACTCACATTGAGGAGAGCCTTTTTTTGTGTCAACAATATGAACGACAAAAACCTGGCGTTTCTGGCTGCAGCATGAGTCCGGAACAGCAGCGCCAACTTAGTTAGGGTCTCAACCCACATTCTCAAGAAGCCCTCTATAAATGTGTGTATATATATATATCAATAATTAATAACAATAACAAAAATAAAAACAATAATCATAATAGTAATAATAATAATAATCAAGGGATCTGCAAGTCAGAGATAACGAGGAAAAGAGAGATACAGAACAACAAAAAGAGAGAAAGAGTGAGATGAAAATAGAATGAACAGCGACATAACGAGATAGATGATGAGACAAAAAACGATATAAAAATAGAGATAAAGAGAAATATAGATAGAGATGGAGAAAAAGAAGGATAGGAAAATGGGAAGAGATAGGAAGAGATAGAGCCGATGTATGGAAAGAGAGGGTCCCAGCCAGTCTCCCCTTTTCTTCTTCGTTCGTGCTAGCGGAAGCAGCGGGCGATTTTCCACCCAGGCTCTTGAAAGTACTTCCGAACGTCGCGAATTCGTGCAATCTGAATCCACGGCTGAGCGAGCATGGAACAAGACGTGAATGCGAACAGAGTGAGCAGTAGATGGGACTGCGACTGTAGACTGTAGATGGGAGGGCGGCAGTAGATGGTCACAACGTCATGTTCACGACCTTGAAGCTCATGGGATGCTCTCGTTTCGGAGCACTCCCTTCCGCCTTTGCCATGCCAACAGCTCGCAGAATTTTGGGGGGGCCTTCGGATGAATGCTGAAACCGTGCGGCTCCCCACACAACGACCAGAAACATGCGGATCACTTCAGCAGCATGCAGCCATGGCCGGCGCTTCTCCTAGAAGGAGCGCCTCGCAACCTGGCCAAAACAAGGCAAGAATGACCCAACAGCTGACTTTTATCACACATTCTGGGGACCTTGAACAACCGCACACCCAGAATCCACTCACTGGTTCTTGGTAGGGAATGAGAGACTTAGATATCCCCCGATATATGCCAGAGACATAATATTCCATGTAGCTATGTCATATAATATAGTATAGTATGATACATATGTACCCTTCAAGGGACTACACAGGGTACAGTACCTAAGTCCCTCCTTCCTTACTGAGAACCTGTAAGTCAAAGCAATCCTCCTTTTACACCAGGCGCCCACCCCAGCCTCGGCAATCAGGTCTGCGCCTCAACCACCACGTCGTCTTTCATGTCTTTCGTGCCCTCAACCACCACGTCCTCTTTCATGTCTTTCCTGCCACAAGCCCCCCAAAATACTCCCCCAAAAAGCCCCCAAAAACCCCTAGACCTCAACCCTCAGGCCCCCCTAAACCTTCAACCCTGGGGCCCCCCCTGAGACCCCTAAAACAACCCTGGGGCCCCCCACACCTCAACCCTGAACCCTGAACCCTAAACCCTAAGCCCCCCACCCTAAACCCTAAACCCTAAACCCTAAACCCTAAACCCTAAACCCTAAACCCTAAACCCTAAACCCTAAACCCTAAACCCTAAACCCTAAACCCTAAACCTCAACCCTGAGCCCCCTAAGCCTAAGCCTTCCACCCAGGCTTCGGGTCAAAGGCTTCAGCTCTCGGAGCTTCGAGCTCAGATGTCTCGAGCGCCGGGCTAGGGTTTAGGGTTTAAGGCTTAGGGCTTAGGGCTTAGGGTTTAGGGTTTAGGGTTTAGGGTTTAGGGTTTAGGGTTTAGGGCTTAGGGCTTAGGGCTTAGGGTTTAGGGTTTAGGGCTTAGGGTTTAGGGTTTAGGGTGCTGCCAAGCGTCAAGACGACCTCGCCGAACTTCTTCACAAAGGCCACGACCTGCAGCTCGGGGATGGACCCTAAACCCTAAACCCTAAACCCTAAACCCTAAACCCTAAACCCTAAACCCTAAACCCTAAACCGAAACCCTAAACCGTCAGGGTGTGTTCCCAGACTAGATGGGGGGGGGGGACTCCCCTGACATACCCCCCCAAAATTGGGGGTTTCCGAAATTAGGGGGTCCCTTATTGGGGTCCCTATTATAGGGGTCGATGATAGGGATCCCCTATTTTCGAAAACCCGAATATGTTGATCCTTGTTACGGGAACCTCCCCAGCACGGGCGGTATTCTGGGAAACCCCGGTACCAAAGCCTAAACCCTGTCTTTTGCGCAGGATTGAGGTTTTAAACAGCGCGCTCCTGGGTTTGGACTTAGACGGGTCCCTTGTTCATGGGCGCCGTTGATGATAAGGCCACTTCCGAAAAGGTGCCGAAGAAGGGTTTGGCGTCTAGGGGTTGAGGGTTTGGGGTTTAGGGTTTAGGGTTTAGGGTTTAGGGTTTAGGGTTTAGGGTTTAGGGCTAAAGTCAGGGGTGCACATGGGGCTCTGGGTGTTGAGGCTTTCAAAGAGAAGCCCTGAGCCGACGATTGGATTGGAGGGTTTCCGGTTTAGGGTTTAGGGTTTAGGGTTTAGGGTTTAGGGTTTAGGGTTTAGGGTTTAGGGTTTAGGGTTTGATATCAATAACATACCATGCCAGCTGCATCACTTAAGGCCACAGATGTAGATTCTGAAACGTCTCCAAGCGCACACCCTCTGTGCACTGACATGCGCACTCCCATGAGGGTCCAGAAACTTACTACAGGTCACGGAATGGAAAGCGCCAACAGAAAAGATATCTCTTCTCCGATACCTCCTATCACAAAAATCTAAGCTCGCACTGGAAGGATGCTTCGGTACCTGAAAAGCATAGGGTTTAGGGTTTAGGGTTTAGGGTTTAGGGTTTAGGGTTTAGGGTTTAGGGTTTAGGGTTTAGGGTTTAGGGTTTAGGGTTTAGGGTTTAGGGTTTAGGGTTTAGGGTTTAGGGTTTATGGTTTATGGTTTAGGGTTTAGGGTTTAGGGTTTAGGGTTTAGGGTTTAGGGTTTAGGGTTTAGGGTTTCGGGTTTAGGGTTTAGGGTTTAGGGTTTAGGGTTTAGGGTTTAGGGTTTAGGGTTTAGGGTTTAGGGTTTAGGGTTTAGGGTTTAGGGTTTAGGGTTTAGGGTTTAGGGTTTAGGGTTTAGGGTTTAGGCAACATTCCGAGACAGTAGAAGGACGGCCGCTTTCAAGGCAACATCCAAGCTCCTGCGGCACCCTCAGAACAAAATCCAAGCAGGCGCTCAAGACACCACCACAAGCCAAAGTACAGGCCCTACCGGGACCTGCCCTAAACCCTAAACCCTAAACCCTAAACCCTAAACCCGAAACCCTAAGCCCTAAACCCTAAACCCTAAACCCTAAACCTCAACCCCACCTGGGCCGAAAGATATGCTCTCAAGACCGCTCTGGCTCCAAACCTCAATCAAAAGGTCGTGGAGAGAAAAGAAACACAGGGGCTCGGAAGCCCGAAGCAAGAACCTTCGGGTAGAGTTGTGTTTAGGGAGAGCCACCCTAAGTCCCGCAGAGTCGTCCCCGGCCTGTGGATTGTTGCTCCGTTTCTTCAGGCCAAGCATGATATCTTCGGTGGCCCACTTACTGGTGTCCTGGGTCCACTGCATGTCCTGGCAGCTTGAGGTTAATTACAGGGTTCCGAAGGGGGGGGCGGAATCATGGTGGGTAGGTGCCCAGGGAACCTTGAGGAAGCTGAGGGAGCCTTAGGGTGTGGTGGGGGGCATTAGGGGGCCTACATACCTACATACCTACATACCCTAAACCCTAAACCCTAAACCCTAAACCCTAAACCCTAAACCCTCTCCCTTAAGGACCCTTTAAGTTTTAGGGCTTCGGGTTGGGGGATTCTGCTTCGAGAGCTGGCGAGGGGAGGTCTCCAGCATGCTGAGGTGGTGTTAGGGTCGAGGGTTGAGGGTTTGGGGTTTGGGGTTTGGGGTTTGAGGGTTTAGAGTTTAGGGTTTAGGGTTTAGGGTTGTAGGGTTTAGGGTTTAGGGTTTAGGGTTTAGGGTTTAGGGTTTAGGGTTTAGGGTTTAGGGTTTAGGGTTTAGGGTTAGGTTTAGGGTTTAGGGTTTAGGGTTTAGGGTTTAGGGTTTAGGGTTTAGGGTTTAGGGTTTAGGGTTTAGGGTTTAGGGTTTAGGGTTTAGGGTTTAGGGTTTAGGGTTTAGGGTTTAGGGTTTAGGGTTTAGGGTTTAGGACCACCAGTGTGTACTAAGGGCCCTCCTGTTCTCTGGTTGATCAGCCGCTTGGGCTTTCAGGTCCTTGTCTGGCGCGAACAGGCTGGTCTTGACCCACAGCGAACCATTCCCGAGCACGAAGATGAGCAAGGAAACCTGGAGCGTGCTGCCAGCAGCCGTAAAGCCAAGACCCCGACCCTACACCCAACCCTCACAAACAATCACCCAGAACCCAGCAAAACAGAAACAAAAAAAAGAACAGAAGACGAAACCAGAAAAAGCAAGAGTGCTCTTGGTACATACTGGTGGTCCTAAAGCCTAAACCCTAAACCCTAAACCCTAAACCCTAGACCCACACTAAACCCTAAACCCAAAACCCTAAACCCAAAAACCCTAAACCCTAAACCCTAAACCCAAAACCCAAAACCCAAAAACCTAAACGCTAAACAGTAAACCCTAAACCCTAAACCCAAAAACCCAAAAACCCTAAACCCTAAACCCTAAACCCTAGACTCTAAACCCTAAACCACCCTAAACCCTAAACCCCAATCCCAGAAGCCAGGTTCATGATGGCCATGGCCAAGCCAAAGGTTCCCAGAACCCAAACTGACACCGCGCCCATGAAGAAGATGCAGGACTCCACCTGGGTAACGGGTCCCAGGGCTTTGGGGGCTAAGAGGGTATGGGGTTTAGGGTTTAGGGTTCAGGGTTTAGGGTTTAGGGTTTAGAGTCTAAGGTTTAGGGCTTCGGCTTTCGGCTTTCGGTGCTGATGAGCCGCAGAGGACGAACAACATCTAGTTAGGGGGCCTCGCTCAGTTGGGAGAAGACGCAGCAAGAGGGAGATGTGATTTTGGGGGGCTTGGGAGTTTTGAGTTTGCTCCTAGAAACCCGAACCCTAAACAACCGTAAGGACACAACCCTAAACCCTAAACTCGCAGAACGGAAAGGCCAAGAATCCATGTAGACGATGGGATCTCCCAGGGAGTCTATCCTCATCAGGAAGAACTTGATGGCGTCGACTTCCGACAAGGGGTCCACATAGCTGAGGTGCACCACCTCAGTCGTGGGTTTAGGGTCTAGGGTTTAAGGGTTCAGAGGGTTTAGGGATTAGGGTTTAGGGTTTAGGCTTTAGGCTTTAGGCTTTGGGGTTTAGGGTTTAGGGTTTAGGGTTTAGGGTTTAGGGTTTAGGGTTTAGGGTTTAGGGTTTAGGGTTTAGGGTTTAGGGTTTAGGGTTCGGCAAAGGATCTCGGGTTCAAGCCTGACCGCTGCGCGAAAGCACTGGCCAACACGGGCCACCACCCAGATTACGGACCGGAAGAAGGACTCGGCATACGCACGTCCCCAGCCCTAAACCCTGAACCCTGAACCCTAAACCCTGAACCCTAAACCCCCTAAACCCTAAACCCTAAACCCTAAACCCTAAACCCTCGCCTTGCTCATCCCCAACACTAACTTCTGATTCGGGTCGCATGGGAACACATAGGTTTTTTTCTTAAGCCCTCCGACCACCCCGGACCCCCGGATTCCTCAGTTGTCCAGTAACCGGGGGGAATTAAAGGCTAACCTTTGTGACTATCAGGGGATTACATTGCCACAAAAAGCTTAAAGGTTACCCACTCTACTACTCCGATTCGCCCAAGCAAAATGCAGACTTATATTTCTCGCCGTGTCGAGCAGGGCCTGGGAAGTGCCGAAGCGCTAAGCAGCTTGCCCGAAACCCTAAACCCAAACTAAACCCTAAGCCCAAGCTAAACCCCAACTAAACCTTCAACCCCAACCCTAAACCCTAAACCCTAAACCCTACACCCTAAACCCTAAACCCTAAACCCTAAACCCTAAACCCTAAACCCTAAACCCCCTACGCAGAGACTGGGAAGAAGGCCCTTCGTCTTTTTGGGAAGTAAACTCTCTGCACGTTAAAGAAGAGGAAGCATCCCTAGCTCCCTAACCCTTTCAAAGTTTGGGGTTTAGGGTTTAGGGTTTAGGGTTTAGGGTTTAGGGTTTAGGGTTTAGGGTTTAGGGTTTAGGTCTCAGGGTTTGCCAACTTCCCCGGTTCAGCTTTGTGGGCCCCTTCAGGCAAGACACACAACTCATGATTGCAAGCAAGTTGAACAGCAATGAGGCGATACCTCGGTGCAGGGGGGGGAGGGCTCGCCAGCGCTTGTGGGCTTACTTGGAGGTTCATTAGGGTGCGTATGAGTAGGGTTAAGGCTACAACCACAGGTACCCTACTTAAAACGATACTTATAAGTACCCCATGAACCTCCAAGTAGGGGCTTGTGCTCAGGGAAAGCTACGGTTCCTTAAAGCAGAGCTCGTAGACTTGAGGCACTCAGCTAGGGCCCATGATTTTGATCGAACCCCCCCATATTGTCTGCTTGGAAACTGTCGTCTTTCACTAAACCTCCGACAGCCCTAAACCCGAAGCCACCACGACCCTCGCTAAGGATCACAGTTGCGGCTACCGCCTTGAGCGGTTCACTGCAGGTCGAGGGAGTGTTTGAGGTTCGGGTGTAGGGCCCTTGGGGCGCCAAGCAAAACACGAGGCCCTGAGGCCTTCCGAAAGAAGATCTTGCAAACACACACTTTTTCCAGAAGCGCTGGAAGGGAGGTCGTGGTGCTGTCAGCCAGCAGAGCCCGGCTCCGATTGGGCAAGTGCGACAGCAACCGCCTCGGCAACGCCATCCTCCGTACTGGGGCCCACGACCATGGCTGCAGCCGCCTTGGCCACCGGCTTCGCATCTCCCATGGCGATGCCCAGGCCCACCATCCTCAACATCTCCACGTCATTCCTCGGATGGCCCTTACAAAAAAACCCTCTGAAAAAAAGAAATCCTCAGTACGATCCTCTAAGTAGCCCCAAGAAAGGAAAATACAGGGAGAACAACCCCAAAATACAGGAAGATGTAGGCAAAATGACCCCCAACAAAGGAGACAACATACGAACCTGTCATACCAGAAGGGTTTTTTACCGTTAAAAAAAAAACCTAAAAACCCCATAAGGGTTTTTTAACGTTAAAAAAAAAAAACGAAAATGTAGGCAAAATGACCCCCAGCAAAGGAGACAACATACGAGCATGTCATAAGGGAATACCCAGACCCCTAAAATAAAGGAAGATGTAGGCAAAATGACCCAGCAACAAAGGAGACACTATACGAACATGTCATAAGGGCGTACCCAGATTCTCAGCATCCCCACAGGCCACGGCCGAGTCCAGGCCCAAGCTCAGCGCCTTCAGCAACTTCGCGACCCCGGTGCCTCTGAAGCTCCCCAGAGGATTAGGGTTTTTAGGGTTTAGGGTTTAGGGTTTAGGGTTTTGGGTTTAGGGTTTAGGGTTTAGGGCTTAGGGCTTAGGGCTTGGGGCTTAGGGTTTGTTTAGGGTTTAGGGGAGGGGGTTTTCACTGGGGTGTTCCCCCCTTCTACTAAGAGTCTTTAATGGGGATTCTAGTACCCCCTATTATAAGCCATTAAGGGCTGCTAGCATAACGGGGAGCATCCCAACTGACTTTGGATAGAACCTGTGCTACAGAAACTCGGAAGGACTGCTAGGGAACTCCCCCAAAACCCTTAGCCACTTCCTCAAGCCCCCCAAGGCCAAGCCCTAAACTCATCCGCCGCGCCTTTGTTCACCCCAGGAGGCAGAATCTCGCATTGCCGGGAGCCGCAGTCGAGAATCGTCGCATCGCCACCTGGACCCATCGTGACAACGACTTTCTTGGGGTTTCCGGGGGGGTTGAGCACTTGGGTGTGTAACGGCACGGTAGGCGTGGAAGGCTTAGGGTCTTTGTGGTCTTTAGATTTAAGGCTCAGGGCTTTTAGGGATTCTGGATCAACAGCTGGTTCATGGCAAAGGTGTCGAGACCATCGACAAAGCACTGCTTGCCCTCAAGTCCCCTGAAACCTAAACCCTCAACCCTCAACCCTCAACCCTAAACCCTAAACCCTAAACCCTAAACCCTAAACCCTAAGGTTCTTTCGCACCTTGGCCTGCCAAGGATCCCCGAAGCGCCGCGACGACGTCCGCCATGGCCGCCCAGCCTTCGTCTTGGGGACATGTGAACACCACAAACTTGAAGACTTCCTCCAGCTCGCCCAGGGAAGGCCTTTTAGGGTTTAGGGTTTAGGGTTTAGGGTTTAGAGTTTAGGGTTTAGGGTTTAGGGTTTTGGGTTTTGGGTGTAGGGTGTAGGGTTTAGGCCTCAAGACCATCTCAGGCTCCCCGGCACTTCGGATGAGGTCGGTGGCCCAGGTGGGGCCCTCAGGGGCCAGCTCCAGGTAGCGCAGGGAGCCTTCCCAGATTGTGGCAGCCAACACCGACACGCGGAGCCCACGAAACCGACCTCCAGAAGTGCACTGCAAAACCGTCGCGACGGCGCTGGCGGGCAATGTGGCGGCAGCAAGGATTTTCGGTGCTCCTGTTGGACCCGCCTCGAGGACCAGGGCACCGTTGGCAAAAACACCAGGTCCAAGTGGCACCTGGGCCCGGAGCTCATCGTACCAAGGCCCGGGAATCCGGCCGGTCGCCACACACACCTCCAAGCCTCGGTCACGTGCCGTCTGCAAGGCCTGCCGGTTCTTCTTCGAGAGCTTGGCGTTTGTCCCGAAGGGCATCAAGGTCCCATCGACGTCCGTGACCACCGCGCGGAAGCCAGGCCCGCGAAACTGCGCGAAGGCCATAAGCAGACCACGCAAGCAAGCCAAGCCAAGCACAGCAAGCGAAGCAAGCACAAAGGGACCTTCAAGTCTTCTCGGTGGCATGGCGACAGCAAGCGCCAAGATTCATGTTCACAGCTCGCCACAACTGAGCCTGAGCCTCTAAGCCTTCAAGGTCCTAAAGTAGCGGCCCCCCCAAACCGTCTAAACGCAAAGCCCTGAGCAAAACTGTAACCTGCAGATCTTTACCCAGAAACCCTCAACCCTGGGCCCCTAAATCTCTGTTGAAACCCTTCGGGCCCTTCATCTCCGAACCTCATGAGGCAGGACAGCCACGGAAAGCATGCAATCTGGTCAGGGGTCTGCGAGTTTGGGGCTCAGGGGCTTGCAACTGGATGCCATGATTTAGACATGTCTGTGGCAACTGGATAATACTGTTTTTTGGACAAGTTAACAAGATATGGTATCCAGTCGCAACAGTCAGCTGGATTAGTTCTAAGAGCCTCAATACCCTGAAGCTTGTAGGGTTTTAGGGTTTAGGGTTTAGGGTTTAGGGTTTATGGTTCAGCATCACAAATTCACTAGTCAAGCAGTGTGTCAACTGTTGAAAGAATACCCCCCCGCCCAAAGAGCCCCATAACGTTAAGAAAATATTCAACACTATTTGTCTCAGATAAGATTTACTTCTCCCCTATATATATATATATATATATATATTGCAGCATATTTCTTTGAACACACACACACACACACACACACTTTCGGGTTTAGGGTTTGGGGTTTAAGGTTTAGGGTCTCGGCTTTAGGGCTAGACCCTCCCCCCACCCGCACCCCCACCCCACACCCCACACCCACCCCACCCCCACCCCACCCCACCCCCTGCCCCCCCTAAACCTTAAACCCTAAACCCTAAACCCTAACAACCTAAGTCAATGCCAGAGAGCAAAGAGCCCCATAGAACTGCTGGATCTGAATCTTGTCCCCTGCATCCAAGGTGAAGCCTGTCGCCAGGCTTTGGGGGGACTCTCGTGAGCTGAAGGGTGTAACACCAAGGAGACCATTGAGCCACCGCTAGCCGTGGAGCTGGGGTTTTGGGGTTTTGGGGTTTTGGGGTTTTGGGGTTTTGGGGTTTTAGGGTTTTAGGGTTTTAGGGTTTTAGGGCTTTAGGGGTTTAGGGTTTTAGGGTTTTAGGGGTTTAGGGTTTTAGGGTTTTACGGGTTTTACGGGTTTTACGGGTTTTAGGGCTTTACGGGTTTTAGGGGTTTTAGGGTTTTAGGGGTTTTAGGGGTTTTAGGGTTTTAGGGGTTTCGGGTGGGCTTTGCCCCACCTCGTGGTTCGATGTCGTCCATCTGGAGCATGGCCATCACCATCGTCAAAATCAGCCTCCCGAGGTTCCCCCCCCAAGAAGCAAAGGGTTTAGGGTTTAGGGTTTAGGGTTTAGGGTTTAGGGTTTAGGGTTTAGGGTTTAGGGTTTAGGGTTTAGGGTTTAGGGTTTTGGGTTTAGGGTTTAGGGTTTAGGGTTTAGGGTTTAGGGTCTCAGGGTCTTTAGGGGCTTTTGGGGCTATGGCGGGGGTTTAGGTTGTAGGCTTTAGCGATCTAGGGTTCGGGGTTTCGGGCTTTGGGTTTAGAGTTTAGGGTTTAGGGATTAGGGCTGAGCCAAAGGGATTTAGGGTTTAGGGTTTAGGGTTTAGGGTTTAGGGTTTAGGTTTAGGGGTTTAGGGTTACTTCTAAAGCCTGAACCCGACGATTGGCGGACTAACAAGCAACCCTTGATAACCTAACAGTCTTAGCTTCTGCGTAGGGTAACTCTGGTTCCAACCTTATTTAGGGTACACATAACCCTACTTTCTAAACCTAAACCCTAAACCCTAAACCCTAAACCAAAACCCTAACTCCCCTGTACTCTCAAGCAAGCTGCGCAGAGGTCACGCCGACGTTGGTCCACACATTCCTGGTCGGCGGCCCGTGCAACACGCCAGGGGAAGAAAGGCTGCGGGTTGCCAGGGTTTAGGGTTTAGGGGACAGGGTTTAGGGTTCAGGGTTCAGGGTTTAGGTTTAGGGTTTAGGGCTTAGGGTTTAGGGTTTAGGGTTTAGGGTTTAGGGTTTAGGGTTTAGGGTTTAGGGTTTAGGGTTCAGGGTTTAGGGTTTAGGGTTTAGGGTTTAGGGTTTAGGGTTTAGGGTTTAGGGTTTAGGGATGGTGAAGGACTTGGAGTTTTGAGGGCTTTCTTGGAGGGTCTTGGGAACTTAGAAGCGGGGCTGCAAGTGGGGCAAGTATGCTCGTCGCCCCGCTTCCAAGCACCCGTGGAGGGCACCATCACAACCGAACCCGAAGATCTCCTCAACTTCTGCGGAGCCCGAGCATGCTTCAGAAAGGACTACACCCGAGACTCTCCCAGCGGTCCTGACTCTGAACGAACATTCTGCAAGAGCGGGAGGGGGGGGGGGGGGCAAATTCAGATTGAACGGTTCTTCGGGCAGCTTAGACAAAGCATTATGCGACCCTGCATAAAGGTTCATGGGTACTTTGAAGTAGGGTTATAAGTACCCTCAATACGGATACAACCTGTACCCCACTTGTCACCCTATATACATATATGTACGTACGAACCTCCAAGTAAACTCTACACAAACCCTAAACCCTAAAGCCTATAAGCCCCAACCCTACAAAGTGCAAACCCTCTATACCTTACAAACCCTAATTACAATTCCTGTAAACCCTATAAGCCCTAT
This sequence comes from Symbiodinium natans, assembly GCA_905221605.1. Classification (NCBI taxonomy): domain Eukaryota; class Dinophyceae; order Suessiales; family Symbiodiniaceae; genus Symbiodinium; species Symbiodinium natans. The sequence continues at coordinate 551,493 of CAJNDS010002232.1, read as the reverse complement.
AAACCCTATAAACCCTGTCAACCCTATTCACCCCATAAACCCTATAAACCCTGCCTACAAACCCTACAGACCCTACAAGCCCTATCAAACCTAAAAAATCCCTGTACACCCTGCAAACCCTATAAACCCTCTAAACCCTATAAACCCTATAAACCCTATAAACCCTATAAACCCTATAAACCCTCTAAACCCTCTAAACCCTCTAAACCCTATAAACCCTAAACCCTAAGTCTCCTTGCCTTACGGGGCGTTGGGCTCTCTGGCTCCGAGCATCTTGGCCGACTCCTTGAGGCCCTCGGGGTTGCAGTGCTCCAAGATGTCGATGCTCACGCGCGTGGTGAAGGCCTTTTGGGGGTTTGGATCTGAAACCCGAAACCCGAAACCCGAAACCCGAAACCCGAAACCCGAAACCCGAAGCCCGAAACCGCCGCGAGCACTTCTAGAAGGGATGTGTGTGTGTGTGTGTGTGCCGCAAGGGTGTAGGAGCTAGAGATGACAACTGAGGCTTCAGGAGTCAAGCTTAGGGCACGCAGGGAAGATCACAAGCTCTTCAAAGACGAGGGGCTGCAGGTTTGTGCCTGCTTCTACATTCTTGCCATCATGCCTTCCCCACGGTTAGGCAAACCCTAAACCCTAAACCCTAAACCCCAAACCCGCAACTATGCAGAGCTCAAACAGTCCTGGCCCAGGATGAAGAACAACAGCGCCAGGACTGAGACGACCACCACCGCGACGTAGGAGGGCGTCGAGCCATCCTGTGTAGCTTTTTTGGTTTGTTTGTTCGGGGTTTGGGGTTGTAATACTAGGCATTCAAATAACCAAATAACCATGTACACACACACACACACACATATATATATATACATATGGTTTTATAGTTATACATGTACAATGCAACACCCCGCGCCCCCCCGAAAGGTCCATCTCAAAAGCCAAGGCTTTTCAAGGAAGAATACGCGACATGCTGCACCGTCGCAGATGGAAAAAATCTTCCGGAACCTCCAAAACTCCGGGAGCTAACAGGCCCGAAAAACATTGGGACTGTACAGCAGCTGTGCTGTTTTCGGATTGATTTGATTGGAACAGAATCTTTTCTTTCCTGGGCCTCAAAAAAATCTCGTTTTTTGCTTGGGTGTCGGGATGCAAAAGGACCCTGGGCACCAACAGCGCTAGTCTTTGTGGGATCAGGAGGCAAAAGTTTGGGACAGCACATCCTAATTTGGCTGTTTGGGATCGGTTTTTTGGGCATCTTGGCGACCTCGTAAGTACTATACTGTCCCAGTCTCCTGGGGTCTGGAGGTGAGTTGTCTCAATCGTTTCCGCGTACCAGCTGGGGAGCGACTACTAAGCAGTAAAAGTGTAACACAGAAGTTTAACTAATTCGCGTAAAAAGGAGATCACGTTTTAAGTTGCAAGCCTTTTGCTAGTTGAACTCAACGAACAACACAACAAACCCCTAGTTACAAAGCAAGAAGCCAGTCCCTGACTCTAGCGAGCATATGGGACATCGCTTGGCCTAGCCGGTGTCCTGCATTCTCTTCCAAAGTTCCCAGGGAATCATTGTCTACCTAGTAAGAGTGCAACCCTATAAGTTCAACTCGCTCAATAGATGACATCATGCTCTTTGGTTGCAAGCCCTTTGCTGTATCAATTCAGCTCATAACATGATTAGCCTCTAACTACAAAAACATACCAGCTAGCCCCTGATAAGAACAATTGTTTGGCGCACCGGTCGTCCCAGTAGCCTTCAATCTCCTCTACAATTCCCGGCTATTCGAACAGCAACAACGTTAAACTAGAAGTTGCCTCCTAACTTGGGGAACTACTTTGAGCGCCTTTTTTTCTGCAGGTTATAAAAATCGCATATGTAAGATGCATTCCGCACAGAACACGTATGGGCTTCAGAATCAAGATCTCTGCCAACTGTGCACCCAGACCATGAGCGAGTTCTACAAGTAACCCATCGTCTTCGCGAATGCCCCATGTGCCTACCTCTTGCACAGACGAGCTCCTTGCTTGGTACATGTCCAAGATTACTTAAAAGAGCGAAAAACAGCAGCTTCCGGTGGCAAATGGTGTGCATCACACACACACACACACACCATGTGTCGCAGGAAGCTAGTTACTTTTTGCGGATGCGTTTGAAACAAGTAGAAATACAGAACCGTGCGAAGGCTTGCAGCAGCCCGTCCCTTCACTTCTACTGCTCACTCAGTCACAACGGACTCGACAGCACGCAAAACGAGAATCTTTGTGGGGGTTCCTGTAGCTTACATATGAGCGACCGGGTGAGGGGTGTCGCTTTTCAAGTGTTGCCGTCGCTTTACAGTTTTTTAGCATCATCAGCTACCCACGCTTGATGCCTGAAGGTGTCGCACTAGACAAATTAACGGTTATAGCCCATGACAACGTTTCACTATAATTTAGGCCATCGCTTTACAGGGTTTTGGGCGTTCGTGTCCACCCCTTGCTTGCTTGAATGGCTAGGGGTTCGGGCACTTGCTCATATGGTTGTGCCCTATGCGTTCTTGACCCCCCCCACAAGGCATTCCCACGCTCTCCCCCGTGCCCCCCTTGAGCCCCAAGCCCTAAGCCCCAAGCCCAAAAACAGCAATCCCTAAACCCTAGGCCCTAAAATCCACAAACCCTGAAGCCCTAACCCTAAACCCATCAAACCCTAAACCCCAAAACTGCATGGGGGGGGGTTGGGGGTTTTGGGGTCAGGGGAGTGGGCTGCCTGCTCCTCCTGCCACCACGCCATGACTCTTATGGAGGTTTCCAGCACCTAAATCTGAGTACTGAGAGAGCCTGACGAGCAATAGAGCCCTGAATTGCGAGAATCATTCAGAGCTTCTTTGCAGGTGCATGTTTGGGTGCTTCTCTGCGACTTGGGCTTTGAGCCGCGACTTGAACGCTGCGCCGGCACTTGAGGGTTTAAGGGCTTTGGGTTTAGTGCTCAAGTGACATCCTTCATGTCATCCCTCCCTCCAAGGCGTTGTCTTTCAGTGAACTGGGTCTGGTGGTAACTCCAGTGCCCTACCGACAGAGCCACTCCAGAAATCTTCCAGATCTCAAAAACGGCGCCTGTTTTTTGTTTTGTTCTTTTTTTTTTGGGGGGGGGGGGGTTAGGACTTCGGGTTGAAGGGGCCGCTATAGGGTTTGTTAGGCTTGTGAATTTTGGAGATTGCGGTTTAGGGTCTGTCGGTTCACGCAGAGCACCCTGTGCTGAAGCCCGCGTGCTCAAAGTTCACTCCTCATGTCATGCCACCACCCTCCCAAGCAGTGTCTTTCAGTCAACCGGGTCTCGTAACCGTGAACCCTAAACCGCAATCCCAGAAATCACCCGAAAGGAAAGGTGTAGATACCTAGGCCTAACAAGCACTGGCACTGCCGGCGGGCCGCCTATGCCGTATGCCCGAAGCCCTAAACCCAAAAAAACGAGGGGGGGTTGGCATGGGGGTCTAGTCCAGAGGCTTGGTGGCTCGAGCAGGCACATGTGGGGCAAATCCACTTTCTTACTGGTCGGCAGATGATGTTTTTGGGCTCCCACTTCTGGGTAACTACAGTCACCTTAAGCTAGCTGGAGGAATGGTATACTCTGGCATAATACTAACTCTTGGCCGATGTTTTTGGATGCTTCTTGCAGTTGGCTTCGGAAATCTTCGGAACACTAGCTACAGCCTCTCTTGGAAGTTCAACGGTTTGTTGTATTCTGGGTTTGTGTTCTAAGAAAAACAAGTCCAAGGCTTAGCTGATGTGTGCCATAGCGACTCGTCAACCGAGCAGCATGAATCCTATGTCATCCCGCGATGCCTCCGACGATCCCAGGCTCGATATTTTCACGTTCGCCGTCCGTGAACTCGACACTCTTTGTTGTCGGCACACGCGGTTTTCCGCTTGATGAACGGGGTTCCACCGGCAGTGGCCTCACAGTCAGCAACACTCCCGATGTTTTTGGGGGGATTGGGGGGCTTACGGGCTTCAGTGTGGGGGGTGAGTGGGGGGGTGGAGGGGGGGGGGGAGGGGGGGGGGGAGGGGGGGGAGGGGGTGGGGGGAGGGGGGGTGGGAGAGGTGGGGGGAGAGGGGGGGGGGCAAGAATATGGGGGTGCAGAAGGGGGAGGCAGGGGGGAAGCAGGGCGGGGGGCAGGGCGGGGGTGGGGGGGGGGGGAAATATGTGAGCCTGCCCATCGCCGACAGCACTTCCTTAGCCCAAGACCAGACAGCTGGGGCTGCTGCGGGTTTAGGGTCGCTTCTGGGTTAGGACTTAAGGGTTTTAAGGGCTTCGAGCTCAGGGGGAAGAGAGTTTAAAGGAGTTTAAGGTCTTTTTGCAAAGCTTGGCGTGAAAGGTTTGAGGGCTTTGTCCCGAAACTGAGGGCTCTTGCAACCAAGCTGCTGCAACCCTTCGAGGGTCCTCTGAAAAATGGAGATGCTGTGAGAGGATGAGGGGTTAGGGTTTAGGGTACCAGCAAGATCCAACAAGCACAACTTGAGACATGCGGCTACCCCCAATTTTGGGAGAGTGCCTGCGACCGGCAGATCTGAACACCGTGAAAGCACACCCACAAAAATGCCCACACCTCTCCTCAGCCCACACACACAAGCATTTCCCCAACATCATTCTTCAACCCTGGAAAACCTAAAGTGTAGAGTTTAGATCCTAGGGTTTGGGGTTTGGGGGTGAGGTGAACCCTCAGTGGCGCGTCCTCAGGACTCTTCGCCTCCTGCGCCTCCGCTTGGGCATCCTCAGCCATTCCACCGGCCTCACTGCTTGTACTTTGACAAGGGCTAGCCTGTAACTTAACACAAAAATACCCTGAACCCCTTAACCCCACACCCTGCACCCCTAAACTCCCTAAACCCCCTAAACCCCCTAAACCCCCTAAACCCCCTAAACCACCCCCCCCCCCCCCGCCCAAAGCCCACCAAACTCAAATGCCTCACCCCGAAACCTCCTGAAGCACGCCTCGTCGCCGTCTTCATCGACCTGGCCGTTCACGCTTCAGGGTTTGCAGTTCACGGTGTAGGCTTTTGGGGTGGTTTCGGGTTAAGGTTTAGTCTTTGCAAGGGTGGTGAAAATTCTGGAACTTTGTCCTCCTCGAGGATGGGTTTCATGCAACATCGTCCGAAGAATCGTCCGCGCTCGTGTCCAAGGACTACACAACATGAGCCCAAACGAAATCTCGGGACTCACACAGCGTAGACCTCGAGACAATCGAGCCCTGATCTCGAAACATGGAACCTTACACGCTGAACTCCGAGCCCTGAATCCGATCAAGTGATGGCCTGCTCCTGTCCGGGAGCGCGTCTCACCTGGCACATGCTGGGTTTGGGGCCGCTTGGGGCTTTGGGGTTTATGCGCAGAGCAATATGGAGTTTCATCTGATGGCCCCTTTGGGGTACCCTGAATATGAGGCCCCGTGATAGAAGAATGTGAGAAGTACTTCAGAAGAGACCAGTCTCAACCTGAATCCGGCTGGGCCTTCTTCATCCTCCGCTTCCCTGGCGTCAGAGAGTCGGGCTTGGAGTCTCAAATTTGGCTTCTTCTTCTTCTTCTTCTTCTTCTTCTTCTTCTTCTTCTTCTTCTTCTTCTTCTTCTTCTTCTTCTTCTTCTTCTTCTTCTTCTTCTTCTTCTTCTTCTTCTTCTTCTCATATGCCCTTCGGAACATCCGAGTCTGCGCAGTTTTCACAAGCGTGCCAGCCTTCAAAGCCACGAAGCAACATGTAAAGAGCCGAAATCCCAAACCCTGGCCACCATCAAGCAGGTCGCCTTCGCAAATGCTCAACAGCTGGTCGATCTTGCCATCGAGGCCCGTTAAAGTGCGGATCTTGCCATCGAGGCTCGCTAACTTGTCGATCTTGCCATCGAGGCTCGCCAACTTGTCCTACGCGCGAGAAAACCAAAAAATTGCTCGCGTCCCGGCTGTAAACCTCTACGCTCTGAACCTCAAGCCCCACATCCTAAACCCTAAACTGCGGGTGTTTGCTTGGAGCTTCGGGCAGTTTCCTTAGGGACCCCTTGCGCGGCAGTCTGTCCAAACTGTCCATACTGTCCGCAACTATCCCACTGGTGGACCGCACGTGCGCCCGGCGCGGATAAAGTTTCCCCAGCCCTTTACAGTCTTAGCTGTAGCCACCCTAAACCCTAAACTCTAAATCCGAAACCCTAAACCCTGTAGCCTCCAGGGCCTTTAGGAGGCTGTGAGGCCTCGCCTCTAAAAGCCCGTGCATGCACTCGGAAGGTGCAGAAGGATTTGCCTGACGAAAAAACCATTAAAAAAAAACTATATATATATATATATATATATATAAACAAAAAGTAAAATTGCCGTGAAAAACGTAAAACTGCGAAACACACGCACACACACAAACACACAAATTCACATATTTACATATTTACATATTTACATATTTACATATTTACATATTTACATATTTACATATTTACATATTTACATATTTACATATTTACATATTTACATAGATTTACACATTTACACATTTACAGATTTACATATCTATTTACATATTACATATTTACATATTTACATATTACATATTTACATATTTACATATGCATATACATATATATATATATGTATTTATCTATTTATTGATTTTTATCTACTTATTTCATACTTCTTTACTTATTTATTTACTGATTTTCTTGTTTTATATTTATCTCTCTATTTATGTAGTTATTTCTTTCTTGTGTTCTTTCTTTCTTTCCTTCTTTCTTTATTTCTTTCTTTGTTCATTTATTACTTTATATATGTAAATATTTATATATTTATATTTAGAGGCCTCGAAAAGGCTGCGAACAGGCAACGACAAGGCTACGAAAAAGACAGCCCCCCACCCTAAAAGAGATCATAAGAAAAAGGTAAAACAACATAAGCAGGCCAGTTATAAGCAAAAACAATGGACAACAGAGCAATACTAATCGTTCGAATACTGATGAGAAGAACCATTGCAATCAAAAACATGATACTGATAATAATTATTGTACTAAAAATATTATTAACAATTAAAATAGTAATGACAACAAAATTACAGTGACAACTAAAGTGCTTTCCGAGAAGCCCAAGGACGGTCTGACTGGAACGCGATCTGCATTAAGGGCTTCATCGGGATCAGGGTGCCAAGTTGGGTTTGGGGTTTGGGGTTTAGGGTTTAGGGTTTAGGGTTTGGGGTTTAGGGTTTAGGGTTTAGGGTTTGGGGTTTAGGGTTTAGGGTTTAGGGTCTAGGGTTTGGGGTTTAGGGTTTAGCGTTTGGGGTTTAGGGATGTTTAGGGTTTAGAGACTTCGAGGCACGGCACGCTGCCCCAACACAGAGCCCATTCCAAAACCCCAAGCCGCCCCCAGACACCAAGCCTTCTAGCCATGAGACTTGAAAGGGCTTTAGGGTTTAGGGTTTAGGGTTTAGGGTTTAGGGTTTAGGGTTTAGGGTGTAATCCCCTCAAACCCTTTCAATCCGCATCTGCTGAAGTCCTTCTGCTCCTCGAGCTGGTCTTCCAGGTGCTCCAGCCTTTCCTCTGGCACGGAGGGTTCAAGTTTTTCGGATTTAGGGTTTAGGGTTTGGGGTTTAGGGTTTAGGGTTTAGGGTTTAGGGTTTAGGGTTTAGGGTTTAGGGTTTAGGGTTTAGGGTTTAGGGGAACTACTTTGTTCGGTGTGTAGGGGTTAAGCATGTAGGGTTTCAGCTTGCAGGTCTGCTGAGTGTTTGGGGCGTTTCTGGCGGAGGCTTTGCTCTGCAAAGGTTTTAGGGTTTAGGGTTTAGGGTTTAGGGTTTAGGGTTTAGGGTTTAGGGTCCTGTTTCGCGTGAAAGCCCCCGACTCGCAAAACAGACCGATATTGGGGACAGCCGGGGTTGGGGTGGAGGGGCGAAGCCGCCCCCGCACTTGGAAAAAACATAGCGATCAGATGTTGGGATGTTCCCCTTATACTAACAGTCCTTACTGGGAATTATAGGCTATAATAGGGGGGTACTATTATCCCTATTAAGGACTGTGAGTGTCCCAAATCAGATGGCATGTTGTTCGGACACTATGGGGAGGGGGGGGGGGGGGGGGGAACGTAACGACATGCGATTCGGACGAATAATAGGCTTGAATTGAACAACACTAATTGAAAATGAAAGCGTGGGGGTTGGGGACGTGTCGCAGAAGCCCCCTCCACTCGCAAACAGAATGGCCTGAACCATACGCAACCTCATCCAACAGTAACGCTTCTAGACCTGAGATTACCGACAACATGGCGGACCCATCCTTCTCGCTCTTGCCCGTCTCCTTCCGCACCAGTGCCAAGATCTCGCAATCACAGGCGGGCTTGTGATTGAACTGTCCGAAGAGGGTCAAATTGACGGCATAGTTCAGGCCTTCTATTCGGAAAACCGTCATCCCCAGCAGCTTGATGATGAATCTGCCAGAATATTTGACCAGGTAGGCTAGCAGACAGCTTACAAGTGACAGAGTCAAGAGAACCGGGGAAATGACGAGGATCAGCAGGGCCACAAACTTGTGACACGTCATCACAGGCTTCTGCACCACCCGCCAACACAAACGCTCAAAGATGTTCGGCAGGACATTCTGCAAGGGGGTTAAGGCTGCTATCCCCAGCTGCGCGAACCATCTATAAGGCAGTTCCGACATCTCAAACTCCTCGGCCACTGCAGCATCCTGCTCAGCATTGCTGAAGGTACTTTACTAAGGACTTGCCGGTGGTCGGGATTAGGATACAAGTTGGGAAACGTTTATTTGGCCTGCTTCGGGAGCAGGACCTCCGTGACCAACCGGATCCATGGCCTTCGCTGTTGCTCCAGGAGCATCCTCGCCCGGGCCTGCACGAACAAGATCTGTGCCCGACCCTGGTGTAGCTCATAGTTTTGGCCCAGGATGCCGATCAACAAATTCATGAGCAGCACGGTGATGCCTATGCCAGTGATGATGAATGACAGCTGCAGATACCAGAAGAGCATCGGGTCAAGTTCACTTGGGCTGGGATCTGTGGGATCCCAAGAGCTTTCGTTGCCGCCGCTTTGCGTATAGACGGTGTCTTGCCCCTGATATTCGAAAAGGTCAAAGTCTCCGAAAATGGCAAGGCGGATTGTGTGGGTGAGCGCGGAATAGACTGGCATCTCGTCTCCTTGCCGGGGGCCTAGAATGTAGTATGCGTGGGTTGCACCTGCGGCACAGAGGAAGGTCACAAAAAAGAATGCCCAAGTATCTCTGACCGCTGACAGAATGGGCAGGAGATATGGCCCCAGCCATCTTTCTCCACGCAGGCTGTATACAAATCGCAGCCAGTACATTGCACAGAACCATGGCAAAAAGATCTTGTCAAGCTCGCTGCCGCATTTGTTGAACTGCTCAAGAATAGCGAAATAGCCGACAAAAAGAAACAGCAAGTCAGAAAGACCTTCCAAGATTTCAGCACCCCGATTGCTGACCTCTGGCTCCTCATCCTCTTGCTGGTTCTCATCGATCGACTTGTCTTTGCCTGTGGAAATGACCGAGGGTTCCAGGTACTTCCATACAACAGGACCAAACAGATGGCCAAAGTGCACCACACATTCAATAGCCTCTTTGCTGTGAATGCATGCCAACGTCCCCAATGCACACCTCACGACCATGCTGACAATCGGCTGTTGAAGGGCCTAGCCTAAAACACTCAGTGCTAAAGCGTGCCGGAGGCTAAGTCATCGGTAGATGCGGCTCCTAACATCTCAGGGCCTGGCTGAGCGTACACATTTGCTTCCTGGGGCTCGTTGTCCGGTCCGGGTCCGCATCGGCTGGTTGCAAGGCACAGGCAGGCCAAGGCCAAGGCATCAAGCCCGCTGTCGATGGCGGTGACCGCTCGCAATTGAAGCCATGCTGCACCAACGATCACTTCTACAGTATCCGTGGCTAACGTCTCCTCATTAGCCGTCTCAGCTACTGCTGCCAGAACTTTCTTATCACAGGCCACGACGGCTGAAATTCGAAGCGTTCGCAAGGATGTTTGCACTTCTGGCGCGTACAGCATATTCTGCAGCTTCAAATCATAATCCGGAATCGAATTGGGCATCGAGTTGGTGTCCTTGCTCTTCTCCTCACCCTTGTCCTTCTGCGCATTCCCACCCACACGCGAAGCAAACCTCTTGGCTAACTTGCTCGCCTCCTGCTCACGCTCTCGCATCTCCTTCTCTCGCAGTTCCTGCTCGTGCTGCTTGCGGAGCGCTCTCGTCAGGAGACATTCATCCTGCTCAGGGATAAGCTTTAGGCCTGAGGTCTGAGGGCTCAGGCACTCGAAAGCAAGAGTTGCTAACTGCATCGGGTGAAGCCTGAGCCCCATAAACCTGACGGCCGGCCCTCAGAGGTAAACTGCCGTGCGGTCAAGCGAACTAGGGACAATGGGGGCAAGCCTGTCCCTGCAGGTTGCGCGAGGCTGAGTCAGCCACAGTCACCATAAGACATACAATCAAGGGGGTGCCACTTTCTAGTCTGCCTGGCGAAAAGAACACCCATTCGGCAGGAGCGTGGCTTCTGGCCGCCCCGTCCCCAGGAGTCCGTTACCTTTGCGGGCGCCCCCGTAAACTGAAAAATCACCTCTCCCAGTAGACTAGTCTGGCTCTAAGGGAAACTCCCTCCCTGGAACCAACTAGAACATCTTGGGTGGACCACCGATGAGCCTCCCAAGCCGAAGACACCTTCCTACGCCTCTCTTGCAACCCCAAAATGCACATCGTAAACTCCACAGGCTAACATGAGTCTCCCACTTGTTGGCTTTAGGTTGCAGCCGTTCGGAGTTTTTGCAATATGCCGTTTGTAAGACGCGAGTGGTCTCGTTTGAGGGTCAGTCCACAAACGTATTGGGACAAAATCCTGATGGCCCGACCTTTCTTGGGAGAGCAGGGGCGGGATGAAAAAACTGGTCAAACCCTTCTGTTGGCTTGCCTGCACGCTGATTCTGCCTGAATTCTTTGGCCCGCATGTCCCCGAATAAATCCATCGGCCTGACCCCAGAATATCGAAAACAAACACGACCCAGCACCGAGTGCCAGAGGGCCTGACCTTTCCCTCGTTTCCACCCGGACACACCGGCCCCTGCTAACGCACTGGTTGTGTCTGAGTCCCGGATGCAATGCTTAGCGACTTGCGGGAGAACTTCGCACCGCTCTTGACAGGAAGCCCCCCCCTCCAAGGCATCTCCCACAGGCTTGCTGGTCCCTCTACGTTGGCAGCTGCTTCCGACCCCCTGCCTCACAACAGCTCTCCAAGTCGCTCATCAGGTCGTCCATCCGTGGTGGTGCAGCGAATTGCTTCCCCAGCCAGCCGTGGCTTTTGAGTATCGTGGCGACCCCAGCGTGCATGCCACCCATCGACGTGATGGCCTCGATCTGACGGAAGCTGTTGCCGGAACATTCTGGCATCCTTGTTAACTTCGCACAAAAGTTTATTTGAAGGTGGACATGTGCCCCTGAGCAGGCCTCTTCCAGGTTGGACTTTTCAGAGTCCCATCCACCATGACAAGGAGCTTGCGCGAGATATGCCAGGATTTTCGAGGCTTCGTCCTGGGATTCGTCCTGGGCCTCGGACGCCCCCAGGGACTCTTCTGAGGATCTAACTAGGTCAGTTTGCCTCCTCCCTCCCCTTCCCCATAGCCTTGGGAGAGCAGCAATTGCTATTGGGGGCCTGTGGGTCCCCAAAGTTCAGAACAGCATACGTTTTCGCTTGGCAACTGACCCGAGACAACAAGTGTCCCGAGGTGTCGCACAAGCTGCTCTTGCTCTGCATCCCTAAGCCTGATTTATGGTTTTAGGTCCCCAAGGTTTCGGGTAATCCGGTCCTTTTTCCCTCTGTGGTCGCTTTCGATGAACCGGGGGGGGGGGGGATTTAGGGGGGTACGAGGAGAGTTGGGGGGAGGGGGGAAACCATACTGTAGCTATTTACTTTCATGCTTGTTCTGGTTATGTCTGAATCGGTAGGCTGTAGGGCGGGCGTATGTCGCCTTCATCTTCATGACACAACCTCTACCCTGAACATCCTGAAATGCCCCCCGCCCTGAACTCAGCGCTGGCCTCCTTGTCGTTGTTGACGTCGAGGTGTTCCCTCAGCTTCTTAGGCTCCATACCCCAACTGAGGTCTCGTCGGTCGCAGTCTTTCACACGATATCACGCAGACCATTTCAGACCCTGAACCCCTGGTTCTCAGTACAAGGAATGAGGTACCCTATATTATCCCGTAGAGGGTGCATCATTCTCTCACTCCCTACCAAGAACCAGGGGGCCTTACACAATGCAAGATAGGGTCACGAGCTTGAGGCTACGTCTGAAAGCCCGCTGCGGACAGGGTGCCCCCACTCCGGACCATGGCCATCGAGCTCTCCCAGGATGGTGCGCACGGGCTCGCGCAGTCTCTGCGGCCCGCAGTTGACTTCAACCGCCTTCCCAGGTCAAGGCAGAACTTTAGGGTTTAGGGTTTAGGGTTTAGGGTAGGGTTTAGGGCTTAGGGCTTAGGGTTTAGGGTTTAGGGTTTAGGGTTTAGGGTTTAGGGCTTAGGGTTTAGGGTTTAGGGTTTAGGGTTTAGGGTTTTTTTCCCTCCTCTCACGCTAGGTTCTCATCAGGCCAGAGTGGAGAGGCCGATATCTGTCACCGCTAGTCGGGCCTGCCCCCAGCACCTGTTCATGGAAGACTGAGAAACATTTCCACCTCCACCATCCAACTCCTACCATCCGGCTGTTTTTCGTGCCGTTTTGGGCTTAGTCAATTTGGTGGCACCTCCGTCGTGGCGTGGGCATAAGTGCGCTGTAGGTATGGTGCTTGGAGTGTAGCCATTACGTCGAATCGGGTCTGAACATTGACAGCAGGCCCACTGAACCATGGTGGACTAAATTTACTTCTGGTGGGCAACTCACAGCAACCATCCTGCAAGAAAGGGAGCAGCCTGAGAAAACACAACCACCAGCGAGCCGCTCCTCTCTACTGAAATCTACTCTAGTACTCTGAGCCAACCACTCTGCAGAACACTGGCTGTAGACAGACGGCAAATCAGGAGCTACCCAGCCTCCTGCAACAAACTCTCAACCATGTCGGTATACTCCTCCCCCTCGCTGCGCAACAGGAAGTCCAGCAGGCGTACGAGGCGTCTCCCCATGCTTTTGTCAGGCGTATCACCGGTCAGGCTTTCTGAATCCCTTAGAGATGCCTGTGACAGCACTGTTTTCGCATCTTGCACTGTGGCTTTCGGGTCAGCTCTTTTCTGCAGCAGCAGCGCCACCATGTCCTTGGCATCATCATCTGTCGTTCGCGCGTAGGCGGCTGCAAGCAGAGGCGTGAGAGACGTCGCGTTAGGGCTCCTGAGGGGAGGAGGGGGTCGTAGGTTCGGATCGGCCCTCATCTGCAGAAGAAGTTCTGCCACGTTGTAGCAGTCTCTGGCAGCAGCGTGTAAGAGCAGCCGCCTCCTTTCTTGCTGTTGTTTGCGACGTTGTTGCTCCTCCTTCGATGCGGTCGGGTCAGACAGCTGATGTCTTTCTACGGCATCCGGTATAGCTCGATGCTGCAGCAACAAGTGAACCAGGGCGAAGCTGGCGGCCACGAACAAAGCTGCGGACTTGTGCTCGGCTTGCAATTTTGAATCTACCTGGTTCTCCGCCATCTTCCGCAAAAGGAGCTTTGTCACACCCACGTTGCCTGTTGCAGCGGCCACGGAGAGCGCAGTGCACCCGCGTTTGCCTGCTGTTTGTGTCGGGTCGGCACGGTTCAACAACAAGAGCCGCGTGATGTAGTTGCAGTTGCGTTCCCTGTTCAGGGTCGGATCAAGACGAGTGGCCGCAATCAGGGCAGTGGCGCCTGGATTTCGGTCCAGCAGAAGATCAGTCACCAGTTGGTGGTTGTTCTCCAAAGCTGCAGTCCGGAGCTCACGTTCGGCACTCTCGGCACTCTCGGTGGAAGACGTGAATGGAGGCATCACGGCAAAGGCCCAATTTGCCCATGGGTCCTTGCTGACAGAGGGGGATAAAGATATCATCTCCCTCGACCCTGGGGCTCTGCTACAGGGGCCGATGTAGGATTTCAAGCTTTAAGGATCGAGGGCTTTAGGGACTACAGGGTCCGCCGCTTCTAGATACAAAGCGACGAAGCATGCGTCCTTGTTGAGCTCGTCCGCCACCTGCAGTCTGGGGTAGAACTCAGGAGTTTAGGGAAGCAGAGTCCCTCAACCCGAAACCCGAAACCCTAAACCCTAAACCCTAAACCCGAAACAAGGCTAGGACTTGCAGTTCACGGCCTCCTGCTGCTTCTGCACCTTCTGGACCGCCCAAATAAAGCTCTTCCGCTCATCGGCCTGGGCTCAAGTTGGCCAGGAGGACTCAGGGGGTTTTAGCGGTTTAGGGTTTAGGGTTTAGGGTTTAGGGTTTAGGGTTTAGGGTTTAGGGTTTAGGGTTTAGGGTTTAGGGAAGCAGAAGACTCTATGACCCTTGAAGCCCACAAGGGCTCAGCCATTGAGCCTCCAGGCACTGGAGAAGGTAGGGATTTCATTCGGCCGGGCGTGGAATATTTTGTTCAAACCCCTCCTCCTTCGGGTTCGAGCTCGACAAATTAAAAAAACACAAAAACGAAGGGCACAAGCCATCGAGTTGCGGCAGAGAAGCTCCAGGGAGCGGGGTCGTGTGAGACTTCGTCGGCAAGGCTTTCTTCCACTTAGCCATAGCTTGGGTTCAAGTGCTACCCAGGTGTGGAGACATCGTTACCAGAAGGGTCCAACTTTGGGATCCCTCTGGTGCCCGAAGCCGGAAAAAGGCTGCGCCGGCTACGTGGTTGTTTTTGGGATGTCGTCGGCAGACGAGTGCTGCATGAACCACTAAGCCTACTGGAAGAAGGCGTGGCGTAATATGATCAAGTCGATTCAAGCTGCCCGTACGAAGGAGCCTAGGGGAGACGCTACCCTAAGCTCGGTGAGGGGTTGATGACCCCCCGCTTAGGGGGCTAGCCTGACATGTCTTACTATGGTTGAGTGTTGCTTAATCGTGACATGGAGAAAACAACTCATGCGGATTCGCACGAGGCCCCCGTCCCTTATACTTTCCAGCCTATATTGCGTAAGGCAGCCTGAGAACTGACTTAAAGCTTTAACGGCTTAGGAAACAAAGGCATTTCAGGAAACATCAATCGAAAAGTGCGACACCAGCGGGGACAACGATCAGAGGAGCCACAAGCAATACTTGCAAAAGCATTGACACGAAGTTCTCGGCGCACCACTCTTTTCCCATGCAAGCTTCTTGCACCTGTCCGTGAGACGAGGTTGAAAACACTAATTTTAAACAGCTTGTTGGCTAGATGACACAATCCTAGAACCTGAAAAGGCTGAAGGGCGCTTGAAATGTTTGGGATGGTTAACCCTAAACCCTAAACCCTAAACCCTTAACCCTAAACCCTCAACCCTGAACCCTAAACCCTAAACCCTAAACCCGAAACCCTAAACCCTAAACCCTAAACCCTAAACCCTAAACCCGAAACTCTAAACCCTTAACCCTTGGGCCACAAAGGGTCCGCGGCCCAGGTCCGGAGACAGCGCACGCCGAAGGAGCACCTCTCTCGGGCAACAAAGCTTTAGAAGCTGAGGTTACTTCTGCCCTAAACTCCAAACCCTAAACCTTAAACCCTAAACCCTAAACCCGTAACCCTAAACCATAAACCCGACAAAGCAAGTAAGCTCTTTTGCTGGAAGGCAAAGCCTTGGATTTGCTAACGAGGCTTTCATGCAAGGCAGCAAGTCCAACTTCGGACAAAAGCTGCCGCAAAATGGAGCTCGGCACCTCTGTACCAAGCTACGAACAAATTCTACTGAAAAGAGCTTCCTTTGTAAGGGAACCCATAACCCAAAAAAAAGGGTAAAGATAGCAGCTGAGGGGGGAGCTACCACAGGGCCCTTTTTGTGAAGTCCCCTCTCATGGTCGGCCCCCCCCCCCCCCCCAGATCCCTGCAGCTTGGCCTCAGGCCAGAAAAGCTGCAAGGCCCAAAACCTTGAGCCCCAAGGGCTGTTCGCAAAACCTAATTTGAAAGTCCCTTTATTTGCAACCCCATGAATGAAGCCGCTAAAGCATGTCTTCAAACAAAACAACCCGAAGTACCCGGATCCCGCCTGAGGCTTCCTTAAATCACTGCTTTGAAGCCTGGTTGGGCAGCAGCTGGCCATCCTCACTTTCCGCGCTTTCCACTGCGTCCTCATCCCTTGACCTCGGCTGAAAAACTTGGGGCCATTTTGGAGCCCATCTCTTTGAGATCTCTTAGCATGTATGCCGTGTGCCATCTTACCATCTACAACCCGAAAGCTGCTTCCAAAAACACACAGTCTAGCAGCGTCGTCGATGGCGTGTTTGAGGTTCTGGCCATAGACCGCCATCTGTAGTAGTCCTTCTGCCAAAGCAAGTAGTCTTCGTGGATACTTTGCTGGGAAGACAGGCGCAGAGGTGCGCCATGCTGGGCATCCAGGGAGTTCGCCTCCAGGTCTTTGGCTTGGCCGGCTTTGTCCAGGCCTTCAAGCCGATCCGCGCGTCCCGGGAAGATGAGCCGCACTAGGACTTGCATGATGCACACCAAGGCCCCCGAACCATTGGGGACATAGACCCAGGGGTTGAGAGTGCTGACGCCATAGATGGTCCACAAGGTATTGCTGAGTAGCACCATCAAGACCAGAGGCAAGAGGATCGGCGAGGCATCCCGTCGACAGCAATAGGTATACAGGCGCATAATGGGCCGGCAATACGCGACGAAGGCCGCCATTGATGCCAAGCTGCCCAAGACCTCTTCCCTGAGCGACACGGGGAAGAGATCGCTGACGACTTCCAGGCCCGCGAGCTCCCACTTGCCCAAGAAGCAGCTGATGAAAGACACCGCAAGGAATCCTCCCACAGTCTGCAGCTCCAGCTTTCGCACCGTTTTGCCGCGCTGCTCTCTGCTGGCATCGTGCCAGGCCCCTAGGGTTTAGGGGTTCAGGGGTTCAGGGTTTGGGGCTGGGCGTTTAGGGGTTAGGGTTTGGGGGTTTAGGGTCTAGGGCGTTTGTTTTGTTTGGGGGGGGGGGGCCCGGGTGTCGTACTAGAGTGCTTACCTCCCTGGAGACCGCGACTGTCCGGCTTCGCGCACCAAGGCTTGGGCTGAGGCTTGCTACGCAAAAACAACTCTTTCCCAGCAAGGGCCCAGGCTCTGGATGGACTGCGTCGGAAGAAGGCACCGTCGAATGGTTTGCACAACTGGCTGACGGCACCCTCCTCCTGCCTCGGGTGTTGCTATGCCCTTACTCATCGCCCCAAGTGTGTTCACAGAACACCTTAAAACGAACGCTGCTGGACCCATATCATCCAGGCTGCGAGAGCAATGCGATGGCGCTGGTGATGTTGAAAAGGCAAACTGCCGCGGAGGGGCTCGAAGCCAGGAAGACCCAAATGTCCCCAACTTGCACGGCCCACACCGCCCAAATGTAGAAGTTCACGAATTGAACTGGCAGCTGCCTTGTGTCAAAGCCGTTCAAGCTTCCAACTGCCCTGGCACGGATCATCTCTCTGAGCGGCACCAATGCCATGCCAATGCTCAACACCGCACCGACACAGCCCGTTCCATGGATCAATGCCAGCTCTGATGCTGACATCTTGGTCTAAATTGCAACGCTACTGGAACTGCTTGGGGCACACAATGCTCCAAGAGATGCCACACAGAAAGCACGTAGCATCTATGAGGTATACTTTCACTGTGCCCTTTTTCCATTGAGTGCTGTCACCTGGGGCTGCGACGACTTCCAGCACTGCGCGGCTGGCGCATGAAGCCATGTTCCGGCTGAGCGAACAGCCCTTTGAAATCTTTGGGCCTTGGGCTGAAAAGCCTTGCGCGCTAAGCCCTGAGAAAACTACCACGCGAATATCTGGCAATGATTTTGTTGGTGCCACATGCGTGCTTGTTCTGTGGAAGACAAGGCTTCTGCTACCCACACATCCACGGCAGGGTGACGATTCTTAGCCTTCACCAAGCCCGCGGCCGCGCCGCGCAAGATCCGAAACCTGACACAGCACGCAATCTGCTTGAACCTGCTGCTTGCAGCATGACAGGCAAGGGGTGTCATGATAAAGAAACATTTCGACAGCCAGTATGCCAAGAGTGCCTTGAGGTTGCTCGGGGCGCAATTGCTCAACCTATGTAAAAAGCCTTGGAGCGCACAAGCTGTTGAGGGAACAGGGAAGCCATGCAACATGCATGGCAAAAGACACTCACTTTGCACGTCGCTGCTTGCTGGCTACTCACAGCTAGATTCTTGAGTGTCGCCTAACCACGACAACATACGACAACCTCAAATTGTTTTGGACACGCAAAACTCGACACGAATCTGCCCAGAACCTGCCAGGCAATGATAAAAGCTGCAAAGACACCTATGGGCGCGGAATTACATAAGAAATTGTTTTGCTTTCTTCTGGGAATTGTTTTTTTTGGTTGGGGCTTTTGGCTTAGGCCCCGTGCGCATTCCAATTCGTGAATGACGACCCCCTCGATGCTTCCGCGTGGCCCTGTCGCTCTCGCCTAGGTGCCGCGCGCATTCCCAAGGGCCTTTTGTTTTGAAGGTGTTGCTTTTTTTTTTTTTGGGGGGGGGGTCGTTTTCTGGGTTTTCGATTCATACTATTTTTCGTAGGATGTCCGATTAATTCTCTTTTTTTGGTGTGAGTTTTCTTGGTTTTTCCTTGAAAAGCTACATTCCCTCCATATTTTCATAGGATTCATACTACTTTTTGTAGGAGTTCTTATCTTCGTTCTCTTGGTTTTACGTCGGGAAAAGCTACGTTCCGTCCATATTTTCAAAAGACTCAGACTACTTTTCGTAGTATTTCTTAATCATTCTTGTTTTGGTTTATTTTTCTTGGTTTTTGGCTACATTCCCTGTACATTTTCATGGATTCATACCACTTTTCGTAAGATTTCTTATTATCTAAGGATGGGTTTCACTCGACTCGACTCGATTCCGCAGCGGTCTGGTCTGACCTACTAGCTAGCGGTACCTCATGACATGTGTCACGGCCGCTCAGCGGCGGCGATTAACAGCTTCGGGTATGGACATGCAAGGCAACTGCACAGGAACCGAAGTTCAACAAACTGTGCAGTACAGGGTCTCCAGCGCTCACAGTCGCTCAACCTAGCGTTCTCGCTCTTACTAACTAGGGAGTAGACTGTGACAGCTCAGCTGAACAGTGAATGAATTGTCAAAACGAAGAAAGCAAAAACACATCACGCCACTCTGCCTTGGGCAGGGGGCCGGAAACGGCAACCCCGGGACAAGTGCTGCGCAAGCCCTGTACACTGTACAACTTCAGCACTGAGCTACAAAATGGTCAGCTCAATGATGGATCTCACTCATGAAAAGCAGTCAGTTGAGGACCTCCATGGAGGGACGGACTCAGAGTCCACTAGAGCATCGAAATGCACTCCACAGGCCAATTTCAAGTGAAACGGAGTCCACAACAAGCCTCCATGCGTACCGCCAACTATTCTGGAACCACTGCTTTTGGGCAGCGTAGCCACCGATGACAGACACATTGGCACATCGTTCTGTCGTCCTGCCCACACAAGCTTGGCCAAAGCGGCAGCCTCCACGAGAGAAAGCTAGCAGAAGCACCCCACGAGGAAAGAGAACCATCAGAGCAATCCCAAGAACACCTCAGCGGCAGGTACACAGCGTAGGGGACCATCACGTTGAGGAAGCCCAATGCACCCACCAGATAAGAAAATAAAAAAATAGCAGCAGCATATTGAATAGAAGGGCCGATAATATGGCCCCCCCCCACAGGCCAGGTTGCCGTGAAGCCTGGCAATCGCAAGTGGCCAAGAAAAACCAAGCAAGTATGGGGTGAGTGTGCGGTACTGCTCCAGCACATGCATTGTACAAGCAAAGAACTGTGTCAAAAATGGTCAGCTTAACGATGATCCAAACTCATAGGGCAGACAGTTGAGGACCTCCATGGAGAGTCTGGTACTACGCATCGCGCAAGTTGCCTCATTGCCCGAAAACTCGCCATGGGCCGACCCACGAACTCCCAGAAGGGCTAGGTGGGAAACAGGAACGAACTGTCCACAACGAATGTCGTCACATATCCTTCCAGCTGTTGCAACCGAAGGTGAAATCAGAGCAGTCCCAGACGTCGCCTCAGCAAAAACGAATTCATCTGCATAGAGACAAACTGTAGCAGCACAATGTAGGGGCCGAAGACGGCGCCCTGCCCATAGGCCTGGTTGCCGTAAAGCCTGACAACCACAAGTGGCCATACATTCATCCCAAAATGCCTGATTGCCGCAAAGCCTGGCAACCGTAAGTGGCAATGAATAGTCATACAACATGAATAACAAAAGCAAATACGAAATAAATAAACCAAGCACTGAGCATAGGCGCGAGCTCGCTGGCAGTGAAAACACTGTACCTTGCAGTCCGCCCCGAAGCGTTGGTGCGTGCATAATGCCTGGCCAGTATCTTCGCCCACACATGAAGCCCAGGTGATCACGAACCTGATTGGCTCCCGCTGCAGCACTGGAATCTGCAGCAACCCTCACTTCTACCAGCAATACTTTTGGCCTGTCTTCAGTGGCCCATCCAATGCTGGTTGCCGGACTTGGGACCGGCACGGCTCGTAAAATAAAGAAGAGCGGACCTGCAGTGAGGATGCTTGAAGGTGTCACTCGTGTATCTCCCAACCGTGGGGCTAACTGCGTTTGCGCAACCAGCTCATCAAGTGGCAAAGGCGTCTCCAAAAAACATCCAGTAGCAGAATGCCATGCAAATACCACACCAGATCCATGAAGGCCAGTGAGTGCACCGAGGACAACCTGAATGCACGGGTCTCTGACATATCGCCATCGTCATTGCATCTGTGAATGCATCTGTGAATGGGTGCCGAAGTGCGGCTTCCCCAGGCTCAGTATTGAGAAACCATGTGCAAAAGCAAGAACTACAGCGTCCGGAGGGGGTCCAGTTGAACAGAGAACCTGTTTGGCCTCGAACCCGGTTGACCCCCTACCAAAAGAAACATGTGGTCCGAGCCGAGAAGCTTAGGATGGGTTTCAACAAGATTCATAGGCTTTGAAGCATGCTTTGCACGGCTTCAATCAAGCAGGGGGGTTGGGGAACAAGTTTCTTCAGATTTGAAGCACGCTTTGCACGGCTTAAAAGAAGCGGGGGTTGAGGGGGGCCGCACCCCGATGGGTTGCAACAACATTCACACTTTGCACGGTTTGAGAGAAAAAAAAACGCGGGGGTTTTGAAGCACGCTTTGCACGGCTTAACAGAAGCGGAGGGGTTGGCGGGGGGCGCAGCCCCCCCACTGGCAACCACAATGCTCACACGATGGGTTTCAACAAGATTCATAGGCTTTGAAACATGATTTGCACTGTTTATTCAATGCGGGGGGGTTGGGGGGGCGCAGCCCCCCCTTTTTTCGCAACTAAAATCAATGCTCACACGATGGGTTTCGTCAACATTCATATGCTTCGAAGCACACTTTGCACGTAAAAAAAAAAACCTGGGGGTTGGCAGGGGGGGGGCGCAGCCCCCCCATTTGACATGATGGGTTTCAACAAGATGCATAGGCTTTGAAGCAGGCTTTGCACGGCTTAAAGGAAGCGGTTGGGTTGGCAAAAGGCAGCCCCCCCATTTGCAACCAACGCTTAGACGATGGGTTTCAACAAGATTCATAAGAAATGAAGCCCTATTTGCAACCACAATGCTCACACTCACACGATGGCGCCAACAACATTCATTCGAATTGAAGCACACTTTGCACGGCTTAAAAGAAGCGGGGGGGTTGGGGGGGGGGGCGCAGCTCCCCTCATTTGAAAGCGCAACGCTCACATGATGAGTCTCAACGACTTTGAAGCACGCTTTGCGCGGTTTAAAAGAAGCCGGGGGTTGGGGGGGACGCAGCCCCCCCCCCCTCCTTTCGCAACTACAATGTTCACACGATGGGTTTCGACAGCTTTGAAGCACACTTTGCACGGTCAAAAAGCGGGGGTTTGGGGGCCCCATTTGCAAACACAATGCTCACACGATGGGTTTCAACAGAACTTATAGGTTTAAAGCAGGCTTTGCACGGCTTAAAGGAAGCTGAGGGGGTTGGAAAACGGCCCCCATTTGCAACCAATGCTCAGACGATGGGCTTCACTCGAACTCGAACTCGATTCCGCAGCGGTCTGGTCTGACCTACTAGCTAGCTGTAGTTCATGACATATGTCACGGCCGCTCTGTGGCGGCGGTTAACAGCTTCGGGTATGGACAGCAAGAGACGTCCTGCAGGAGCCGGAGTTCAACTAGACTGCAGGCAAAACGGTCTCAAGCGCAACAGAGCCTACCTGGACCTACCGTAAACAGGAAAGAAACGCGCACTCACAAGCTCAAATATACAGTGTATGTACAGGAGATACTATACTACGGCCGGTCTCACAGTTCGCTCACTCACAGGGCTAAACGGTGTGGGCACGCATGTGCCGCAAATGTCCGGGGGGCCGATGAAAGAACGGCACCCCCGTGCTGATGGAACAACGCATGGCTGCATGTGGTGGCATGGTTGAATTGAAAAGGACTCGGTACACTAAAGATGAAGAGCAAAAACACTCAGGGAGAGCATAGCCATCTCATTTTCTCATCGCTCAAACTCCGTAGTCGGGCGATCTGGGCATGAGATGCTGGCAGTGGGGCGCTGTGGCCGAAAGGTCGGCTTCACATGTGCTTTCCCTGTACATAAGAACAGAGACTAAAAGGCCCAGACAGGGTTGTTAGCCTGTCCCCCCCCGTGCACCCTAGAGGGGGGTGCACCCCCGCTTCTGTGAGAAAAATAAGCTCTCATCGTCAGGCCGATCCGCCTTCCCCAGCAGGGGGCCTGCGGATGCAGCCAAGCACATAACAGTTGGACTGGATTTCGGGGCTTATGGTTGCAAGCCTTTCCGATGTGACACCGTCGTCCATGTACCAGGCATCTGTCCTGCCCGGTATTAAGCCAACAGTTCTGTAGTGCCCCGTGAGAACTGTTTCTCCAAGATGCACTATGATGGAGATGAGGTCATAGGCAAGCCAATCACACGCTATGCTGCTTTCATTTCTGAAGATCGGTAGGTGGACACAGCGATTGTTGAATGTGATAGGTACACGGGTCTTCCTTGTGACACCGTTGTTCGTGGTATATCTAGGCAGTACGAGGAAAATGTGAGTCGGGGCTGTGCACAGTGCACGCGGCTGGGCCTGCAGGTGCCAGTTAAGGATAAGGGCATCCAGCTCCCCGTCTTGGATACCTCCAGGTGCTGCTAGAAGCAGCAGTGGTGCAGCTGTCTCTCTGATTTCAGTAGTACACCCCTCCTCAACCGCCACCCTAGCCTCCCAGTGAACTAGACTATCAGTCCAAGCCAGCTTAGGGATGATGAACTGTATGAATTCACTCACGTCATGCTGTCTGTTAGGCTGCGCCCAGCCTAACATGTACATGCGGAGAAACATCGCTGCATCCCAGTGCGTTTTGGCAAGTGCCTTCTGCCAAGCATCAGGTATGCGGCTCCCCGGCCTGAGTTGTGCTTGCCACAGGGCGGCAGTTATGACGGAGTTGATGTAGCATGTGTTGCCGCTATTCTTAAGTTTGAGGCGAGAGACACTCGGCACACCAGTAGGTGGCCGTGCACTTCCTGCAGCGCTCAGATGTTTTCCAGGGCCTTTTGCAGTGCCATTGCCAGGCCGTGGCGTTGCTGGTTTGGCGGCTGCAGTTGCGCCCCCACCACATTCCAAACCGCGCAGTTGGCCAACTGTCGCAGTTTCTGATGCAGGATGTCTGCTCTCGGGTCTCTCATGGCGACTTCGATGAGGAACACTGCTTTGTCGCCTTCCTGAGGCTCTTGCTTGGGACGCCTTTGGGCGCAGAACCTGGTGACCAGGTCCGGCAGACATAGCTCGGCGACCTGGTTGATGAGCTCCGTCGCCTCTTCCACCTTCAGGCTCTTGGCTGTCGCCGACGGCTCCACCTTTTTGGTGGCCGAGTTCCACTCCTGATACACGAAGCGCTTCTGCTGGTCGAGCCACTGGTGCTTCATCGCATTCTCCACAGCCGTGGGATCGCCTACCATCAGTTGGACTCTTGCCACGACCTCCTTTAACAGGAGGCCCAGCGCGACGATTCTCATCGGGGGGACGTTCTCTCCTTTCTTCTGTTTTTGTTGCCACTCCTGCCCCGCCTTGAAAAGCGGCAGCAATATGGTTCCTGGGCCTTGTTGCTGGAGGTGAAAGGTGAAGGACGTGTCCAGGCGTAGGCGGTTCAGGGCGTCCTCCTGCTGCAACGACAGATTGGCCAGGAGCGTCACCACCGAGTTCAGGTTCTCGTCTGCAATTTGCCGCCGGCCTCCCCGCTGTCCTCGCCGGGCCGCTTTGGGGCGTTTGTTCGGTGCATTCTCTGTCTCCCGGTCCATTTCTCTCGGCTGTTTCGAGGTCTCTCTCATGCTCGTCGCTAGCCCCGGCATTAGGCCGCCGAAGACGCTCACCACCTCCGTCGTCATGTTCACAGTGTAGTCCTATCAGGGCACATTGGAAGATCACATTACATTGGAAGTAATGTCTGGAGGGGGAGGACCTGTCGCACCAAGGGCAGGTGCCATTTCTGAGGAGACGGGGCTTGACCTGCGCACATCTCTCCTCGAGTTTGCCGTTGGCGGTGACTGCCCACACGTCTTTGTGGGCTCTAACTATGTGTCTCTTCAGAGCCGTAGGATCTGCGATCCATCGCTTGCACACACAGCAGTGTTGCTTGAGTGACGACACAACAGCAGTATCCAGCAGACTTTTCCAGCCTTGTTGCCGAGCAGCGTCCAGAACCGGCTTTTGGGCTATGGGAGGCGGCTCACTTGCAGTGGTTGCCTCTGGAGCTGTTGGATTGGTGTTGGTATCTGCTTCGGGGCCGAACGCGGCTCCCTGAGGACTTGTTTCCGGGTAAAGAACAGGGCAGTATCCTTTTTCAATGTGTGCTTTGAGCCCAATCCATGCCCCGTATTTGAATTTACAAAAGGCGCACTGTGGCAGACCATTCAGGGCATGGTTTGCCGGATCAAACTGGAGCAGCTCCGGCTTAGCCTCTGGGTGCTTCCATGCCTTGTGCTGCCGAAGGCTAGTGACGGTGCGAAACTGCAGATTGCAATGCGGACATGTGTAAGGGTCTGACTCCTTATCGCCAGGAAGCTGCTCTCCTGCACTCACTGATTGGAGTGAGTGGATAGCCAGCGCGAGCTGCGCCCGGACCTGTGGAAGGGCCCTTATGTCGCTGGGGCACTCTGCTGCAACTAACTCAAGTGCGTCGTGCATCCTCTGGCCTTGTTGAGCGAGTGCTTGCAGGGGATCCTCAGCATTGAGATGCTTCTGGATCTGCTCATTTGTCACCAGGGTTAGATGCGCCGGCTTTTTGGCGATAGCGCGCATCTGTCTGGCAGCCATTGCACGTAGATGCTTGCGTCCCGTGGGCCTAACGCCCACTGCCAGCAGCCCGTGTGCAGCTGAGCTCCAGACCCCGGCTCTCCATATTTGGTACCTGGGGCGGTTGTGCGTGACACGTCTGGAGTTGATGGCCTTACGAAGCTGGCTGTATTGACCCCTTGCTTTACGCATGCGAAGCTGAACAGTTTTCTCCTGGGCATCTCGGTAGGAAATGATGGTTCCTAGGTACTGATGCGTTTTCTTAAGGGGGATCAGAATCTGCTTGCCGTGTTGCATAAATGCGAGGTGCGGGAGTTTATCCTTGAAGACCTTAAGTTTCTGCAAGATTCTAATCGCGTCTGCCCCCTTGGCGTGGCACAGCACGACTGATTTGGTTGCGCTGAGAGTCATACCATGGTCGTTAAAGGTTTGCACGACTTTGTGGATGCCAACGATGGCACCCTGAAGGTCTTCGGCACTTTTTAACGTCCAGGCTGCTAAGGCGTCGTCGGCGTAGAAAGTAAACAGCTGCGTAACCCAGTCCCAGCTAAGGCGTTCCGCCAGTGTATCTATGATCGCAATTGTGTGTGCCACAAACAAATACGGCGCGACGGTACAGCCTTGTTTGATGCCTCGTGTGGTCGTGACATAGTCCTCATGAGTGCCAACTGAGCAGTGATACCTGGCCTCAAAATGGAACTGCATGAGGAGTTGCACCAGCGTTTCGGAGACCCCGAGGCGTCGCAGACTAGTGGCAAGAGCAGTGCGAGGGACGTTGTCGAACGCCCCCTCAAGGTCGAGGGAAAAACAGATGCCACCTGCGCACTTAACTTGCGAAGCTCCGGCGTGGAGGTCATAGATACTTTGTCTGCTCTTGGTCGCATAAGCCCTAGCCTCTCTCAGGTGGTTGTGCACTCTCAGTAGGGCGTCTAGGACTCCCCTACCGGCAGTATATGCAAATTGTGGTCGAGTGACCAGCGCGTCCTCGAGAAGTGGTCGGATGTGTTCTCTCAACAGAGCACATATCGATTTCGAGAGAGGGTGGGAGAGTCCTATTGGACGAAGCCCGGACGGGCGGCTGGGGTCTTTCTGTGGTTTAGGTAACCATACGAGGTATGTGTCTTTCCACACGTGTGGGATGACGCAGAGGGAATCTTCCCCCCAGGATCGCATCAGGATGGGCTCCAGCGTTTTGGCTACCTGGTCACGGCACAGTCTCCAGACAGCTGCCGGGGCCGACATCTTCGGCACCCCTTTGCGAAATGGTAGTTTTCCTAGGGCCCAGACGAGGTCTTTTGCCTGAACAAGAATGGGTTCAGTGACTCGATGATTGGGCGAGTAGTCTTCTCCCTGACAAAACTTGTTGCTGCTGTGCTTAATGAGCTCAGCCAGTTGTTCTTTGGGAGTGAGGATTTCTCCCTTTTCACTGCGGATGTGTGTGCGCGCGAAGGGTTTCCAGGGAGCTAACTTTCTAGCGCTCATCCACACCTTCCGTTGATCACCCTTAGCGGCGGCAACTTGCAGGTCCTCAGCGACAGCCTGCAGCTTTTCGCGTTTGATTTTCTTGGCAGTTTGTTTCATCGCTTTAGAGGCCACACGAAATTCGGTGTACTTTTTCCATTTCCGGAGGATTGCGATGAGGCTGTCCGCTTTGGTGGATTTCCATTCCTTGTACTTAGCCCACATTTCTTTCGCGGTGCGCTTAAACTGCGGATTCTGCGAAACGCGGTTGTCAACCTCAGGTTCTGGGGGGTAAACGGTTTGCATGTGTTCCTTCATGATCTCATCCACCTGCCGCGTAAAGCTGTGAAGATGCAAGTCAGGGTCCAGCTTTTGAATGTCTGTGTCGATAAGGTGTTTTAACTGCTTAGCTCGATCGTCTGCCTGCGCGATGGAGTCTTGGATGCATTGCCTAGACGCCATCGTAGGTTTGACAGGGTTCGGGAGACGACATGGCGCGACTCTGCGGATGTGAGCCTGCACCGGGATATGGTGATTGGCCTTCCACTTTCCTAGAGCGACTTGATGCATGGGCCTGCTGTGTCTTGCGGTGCGAGTCGCGTGCTGAACCCTGCACGCGAGGAAATCCAATTGCGTTTTGGTGCCTTGGTGCACGCACGTGTGTGCCGGAGTGCAATTCCACGTATTGAGGAGAGTGAGGCCGAAGTCCTGGAGTATTCCTAGAAAGTCATCTTCATCAGGCGATCCCTCTACTTTGGCAACGACGGCGCTACCAATCAATCCCCTCGAAGTTTGGATGGAGCAATTGAAGTCTCCCGCTAGAATCAAGTCGTTCCGTTGTGGACTCTTCATGATACTAGACCGTACCGCATCCCAAATTGAGGCTCGAGCTTTCAGGTTCTCGGCTTTGTCAATGTTGGTCCTCCACACATGCTGGTAGACATTCAGAAGATCGGAGCCGTTCTGTGAGTGATGTAGTCGAACCGAGAGTACTCTGCCTTGCCTAAGAACCCTGTAGCTAACATTATCTCGCTTGCAGACATTCTGATGGATCAGAGTGGCAACTCCTGAGCACTTGTCTTTGCCAGTAGCCCCTGAGGAGACGACGAACCAGGGGCCGGACGAGAAGGTGCGGCACCCCTCCTGTTTCCAGTGTGTTTCCTGCACGAACACGATGTCAAAGTCATCTGGTCTCTCACTTAACCATGACATGAGTTCTTGCCAGGCCGCCTGCGAGCCCCCGCTCATGTTCCATGTGAGACATCGAAGGTGAGATGCTTTGTCGGATTTGGGATGCTTGGCGGGTTTAGCCGGCCGGTCCTGCGGCCCCAGCTGGTGCATGCCCCCTGTGGTTTTTGTCAGTGTTTCTCTAGTGTACCATGTGCCCTTATAGTGAGTGCCGCCTGTGGCATAGGCTCGTGCGCGAGCTCGTCGCAGCGATCTCTTGGCAATCCACCCGATGCTGTTCCGGTGATTACGTATTGCCTGGCCAGTGTCTTCGCCCACTCTGTTGGACTGTTGGGGCCGATGTTGTGTGGCTCCCACCACGGTACTGGAACCCGTGGTAACCCTCACGTCTGCTCGACCCCCATGTGCTGTCACGAAGCTTCCACAAAGGATAAGAATCCACATCCAGAGAAGACAACGAAAGCTTGGGGCCCAGCCGCTGGACTTGGGACCAGCGCGGCTCGGTGATGTGCGTCTGGCGAGCTCACCCATCTGTGTTGTAGATAGGTTAGTAGTGCACTTGGCGTGTGTGCTGAGGATGTAGGGTCTCCTTCTATAGCAACCTCTGATTCTCCTGGTGCAGAGCCATTTAATTAGTCTAGCGCTTTTCAGCGAAAGAAGCCTGCCTGCGTAACCTTTCCCACCTGCCAATAACACTCCCAGCAGAAGAATGTGTCCCCATTTCAACCTGGCGAACTGACTCTCGGGACCTTGAACGTCTCGTCGATCATAGTCCTGCAGCATAATCGATGGGTTGGGGAGCGTGCAATGGGTAGAGGAAGCGGTGCAACGGATGCGATGATGCAGTGCAACCCCCGTGTATGCTCGCTGAGCTGCAGTGCGGTCTTGGTCATGGTCATTGGGGGCCGAAGATCGGCTTCCCCGGGAAGACCTGAAAGAGTGAGACCGAACAATGGCCTGCATGACAACGTCAGCTGCCGGTGGCCCATCAGAGCCAAAAACTTCTTCTCCCGACGCCAGGATCCTGACGGCCTTTATACAATGCGGGGCCAGCTTGCCATCGGCACCCCGGGTTAAATAGTAGTTGTTCATTGAACGGAACCAAAGGGCCCCCGATTCTTTCGGGGAGAGTATGACTGCGATGTCACAATGCGCGGGGTAATTCCGATATTCACTTCTGTCTACGGAAACGCAATGAATGTGTGTCCGGGACTGGGAGAGGCCTCCCGTGAGGATGCCCTTCGCCAGGATCGAGCTGTAGAAGTCCCAGTTGGTTGCTCCGGCAACTCGGCATCCCCAAGGGGCCGCATGACCGCTTCATCACGTAGTCCTTTCTTGGAGTGACCTTGAACCGCCCTGATGTAGAGATCGGCACCGCGCCACTCGAGCGCGAAGCGCTGCTTGTCGTTCCAGTAGACCACCGAGCGGATGTTGTTGAAGGTTGCCCCCTTCTCCTTCATAATGGGGGTGCGTAGAAGGTCTGCCACCTTGGTCCACCCTGCCTCGTCGAACGTCAGGCCGAAGTCTTCAGAGTCGTGCCTCAGAACAACTGACAGTCTTTTGGAGAGAGACTGGTCCAGTTTCCAGTAGAGCTTCGTCGGCTCCCCCAGAGGGGCCGAATCGCGTGCTGGCGTGGGCAGAGAGGTGCCATCGCTGCTGGCGTAGGTCGTCTCCGTGTAGATGTTGTATCTCTCAACCCTTCGCGGGGAGTGGGGGATGCTGCCAGATTGATTTGGTGGCGTTTGCCTCGCAGGGTAGTCGACCTCCATCTCCACATAGGCCTCAGATGAAGCCAGCTCGGCAGTCCGGTTGGCAGGAGCCGTGTATCCCCTGCGCTTGTAGGTCCTGTCCGGCATGTCGTCATCTCTGCTTTCCTGGCTGGCTTGGTCCTGAATTTCTACTCGGACAATTTGCTCATCGTCCTGCAGTTGCTCGGCAGGGAAGTAGTAGTCGAACTTGATTGCCAGGTCCTGATGACTATCGAACCAGTGGATCTGTTCATGCAGCGAAATGGGGATGCCCTCAAACAATGCGATCACGCTGTGCAACATGCCGGCGAACTGGGTGAGGATGGGCTCGAAGTCCGCATCTTTGGACAGGCTCCATAACCAGCATTCTACTGCCGTGCCGAAGGTGGAGTGGTTCGCGTAGTGGAGCTTATCTCTGGAAATCAGGCACATGGCAAACGCAAGGTTCCAGTTGCCTGCTGCCGGGATGATCTTCAGGGACTCCGAGTGGTGGAAGTCATCATGATGTTTGACGAAGTGCCCCATTTCGAAGAATGTTTTGAACATGAGGGCGACCTTCTTTTGGCGCAGGACATTGATGTCATCTTCGATGATAGCCAGCAGGTTCCATTTCTCACGCACGGCTCTCAAGGATTGGGGAGGCACACTGTCTCGGGCAGGGGGGACGAACTGCTTGAGGCCCTCTGAGACATGCTGTGCAGGGGCCGAAGATGCGGCTCCCTCTGTGGCAGGCCTCCTTTGCTCGCTCGAGCTGCTAGCCTGCTGCCGTTTCTTTGGCGATGCCGGTGGGTCTGGTGGCTTCTGCCGGAACCACCATTCTCCTTGCCACCAGATCTTGAGGTAGCCCTCGTCGTCCTCCGTAGCATGCACTTCGTGCCTGTCACTTGTGTCCGGCTGGTATTCATCATCGTCGTCGTCTTCATCGTCGTAGTACCAGTCTTGAAGTTGATCTTGGGGCCGAGCGTCGGCTCCCCTCGCATTCTGCCAGTGTGGCTGTCGGCTCTCGCGATGGGCCGCTTGTCGCCATGGCTGCTGATTCATCTCCTGAGCACGGGGGGCCGCAGTGTCGGCTCTCTCCCTTTGGTTTCCAGGGGCATTGCGGCGAGCACTGCGGGCAGCCAGTTCGTTGCGGGTGCGCCTCCTAGTGCCGTCGGGCCTGACCCGAGCTCGGGGATATCGATGCCACTTTTGATCTGACATGCTATCGGCAAAGACAACACACAAGTATATGCTTATGCAATCAGGCGTGGCGTGCATCATGTTCCTGCGGCCCGACAACCACTCTACAACACGGATCTCCATTCTCGCACTAAGAAACCCCGAGGTCCTCCCACAGGTGCTTTGTGTAGGGCCAAATACGGCACCCGCGGCTCTTCGGCTTGAAGTGACCTGGGCATATGGTCCGGGTTTGGGGCAGGTAAGACTACTGCGAGTGTCAGGCAATGGGAGTACAGTCGTGTGCAGGGCCATGTATCCTGCTACACTGAGTTTCCCGCTTCGGGTACACTGCACCTGGGATGCGAGCATGTTAAGAATTTGACTGGGTATCAGGGCTGGCGTTCCGTGCCGAACATAGCTAACTGCGACAGGGCACTTATTCCACATATGTCTACGGTGAGGCCCTCGAAGAGCAAAAGAGGGCCTTCGGTAGATGCCTCTAACAAGCATCAGTTTCGGCCTGCATGGTCTCACACTTAGCGAGAAGTTCTGCAGCCTTCTTTCGCCTCTTCCTAGGAGGTAGGCTTCGAATGTCTCCGAGAAGTCTGGTGATAAGGCCCGCACATGAACCTGTGGAAATTGCGTAAGCCACAGCATTGCTCGATATGCCCACCTTGCGACCCTTAGGTTGTGGTGGCGGCTCTGAGTCCGTCGAGAGTGAGTCATCGGTGCCCGGTCCTTGTGCAGGGCTGGAGGATTGACCTGGGCCATCGGCTTCCCCAGGGCTGGGGCCGAATGTGGGACTGTCGGTCCTGTCCTCTGGGAGCATGTTTTTCTCATGTGCGGAGCTCTCTGATTCGCTCCAGTCCAGGAGCCCTTGCGCACTCCTCGGCACTCCATGGATTCTGTCTCTTGAAGAGGAACTAGCGAGCGGTGGTGATGAGAGCTGCAATGGGGGGGGCAAGGATGGAAGCTTCGGTTGATTTGGGGGGGGGGTTGGGGCTTGGGGTCCTCTCTTATTTCGTGCGCTGGCTTTGGAGCTGGCTCCCCTAGGGGCCGTTGACTGCACGTAGTGGGATCCGGCCGACCAGTGCGCCTCATGGCACTGTCGTAGGCGGGGATGCATCTGCGGCAAAGGATGACTGTGAATATCAAGTGCAGAGCGAGATTCATGGTTTGACTTGGATCAGGCTGATAAGAGTCGTTGCAAGTTGTTGCTCAAGTGCTGCACACAACAACGGGAACCTGACAGAAATGATGGCCACCAGCTGAAGTCCCTGTTCTCTCGGTAGAACCTCAAGGATTCGTCTGCAGTATCCTGATTCCACAGTTGCCCTGCGAGGTCCAGGGCACTTTCAATGTCAATAGTGTCTTGACTATTCAGCAAGCAGTCTGCAACCAGTTCCAGAGCCACAACGCGAATCTGAGTAACAGGCAGAATGGCTTCTAGTGGTGAGAAGAGTACAGAACTCACCGAAGGGACACTACGGTCAGCTATTGGGGGCCCGCTATACGAAACGCTGAGAGCCGAGACGCTTACGATGGGCTTCAACAAGGTTCATGAGAATTGAAACACGCTTTGCACTTAGGAGGGGGGGGGGAAGTGCAGCCCCCATGTGCAACACAATTGCTCACATGATGGGTTTCACTCGACTCGATTCCGCAGCGGTCTGGTCTGACCTACTAGCTAGCTGTACCTCATGACATGTGTCACGGCCGCTCAGCGGCGGCGATTAACAGCTTCGGGTATGGACATGCAAGGCAACTGCACAGGAACCGAAGTTCAACATACTGTGCAGTACAGGGTCTCCAGCGCTCACAGTCGCTCAACCTAGCGTTCTCGCGCTTACTAACTAGGGAGTAGACTGTGACAGCTCAGCTGAACAGTGAATGAATTGTCAAAACGAAGAAAGCAAAAACACATCACGCCACTCTGCCTTGGGCAGGGGGCCGGAAACGGCAACCCCGAGACAAGTGCTGCGCAAGCCCTGTACACTGTACAACTTCAGCACTGAGCTACAAAATGGTCAGCTCAACGATGGATCTCACTCATGAAAAGCAGTCAGTTGAGGACCTCCATGGAGGGACGGACTCAGAGTCCACTAGAGCATCGAAATGCACTCCACAGGCCAATTTCAAGTGAAACGGAGTCCACAACAAGCCTCCATGCGTACCGCCAACTATTCTGGAACCACTGCTTTTGGGCAGCGTAGCCACCGATGACAGACACATTGGCACATCGTTCTGTCGTCCTGCCCAAAGGGCAAGCTTGGCCAAAGCGGCAGCCTCCACGAGAGAAAGCTAGCAGAAGCACCCCACGAGGAAAGAGAACCATCAGAGCAATCCCAAGAACACCTCAGCGGCAGGTACACAGCGTAGGGGACCATCACGTTGAGGAAGCCCAATGCACCCACCAGAGAAGAAAATTAAAAAAATAGCAGCAGCATATTGAATAGAAGGGCCGATAATATGGCGCCCCCGCCCACAGGCCAGGTTGCCGTGAAGCCTGGCAATCGCAAGTGGCCAAGAAAAACCAAGCAAGTATGGGGTGAGTGTGCGGTACTGCTCCAGCACATGCATTGTACAAGCAAAGAACTGTGTCAAAAATGGTCAGCTCAACGATGATCCAAACTCATAGGGCAGACAGTTGAGGACCTCCATGGAGAGTCTGGTACTACAGTGACTCGTCGCATCGCGCAAGTTGCCTCATTGCCCGAAAACTCGCCATGGGCCGACCCACGAACTCCCAGAAGGGCTAGGTGGGAAACAGGAACGAACTGTCCACAACGAATGTCGTCACATATCCTTCCAGCTGTTGCAACCGAAGGTGAAAGCACCATGAGGTGGGCCATCAGAGCAGTCCCAGACGTCGCCTCAGCAAAAACGAATTCATCTGCATAGAGACAAACTGTAGCAGCACAATGTATGGGCCGAAGACGGCGCCCTGCCCATAGGCCTGGTTGCCGTAAAGCCTGACAACCGCAAGTGGCCATACATTCATCCCAAAATGCCTGATTGCTGCAAAGCCTGGCAACCGTAAGTGGCAATGAATAGTCATACAACATGAATAACAAAAGCAAATACGAAATAAATAAACCAAGCACTGAGCATAGGCGCGAGCTCGCTGGCAGTGAAAACACTGTACCTTGCAGTCCGCCCCGAAGCGTTGGTGCGTGCATAATGCCTGGCCAGTATCTTCGCCCACACATGAAGCCCAGGTGATCACGAACCTGATTGGCTCCCGCTGCAGCACTGGAATCTGCAGCAACCCTCACTTCTACCAGCAATACTTTTGGCCTGTCTTCCGTGGCCCATCCAGGAATGCTGGTTGCCGGACTTGGGACCGGCACGGCTCGTAAAATAAAGAAGAGCGGACCTGCAGTGAGGATGCTTGAAGGTGTCACTCGTGTATCTCCCAACCGTGGGGCTAACTGCGTTTGCGCAACCAGCTCATCAAGTGGCAAAGGCGTCTCCAAAAACATCCAGTAGCAGAATGCCATGCAAATACCACACCAGATCCATGAAGGCCAGTGAGTGCACCGAGGACAACCTGAATGCACGGGTCTCTGACATATCGCCATCGTCATTGCATCTGTGAATGGGCGCCGAAGTGCGGCTTCCCCAGGCTCAGTATTGAGAAACCATGTGCAGAAGCAAGAACTACAGCGTCCGGAGGGGGTCCAGTTGAACAGAGAACCTGTTTGGCCTCGAACCCGGTTGACCCCCTACCAAAAGAAACATGTGATCCGAGCCGAGAAGCTTATGATGGGTTTCAACAACATTCATATGGTTTGAAACACGCTTTGCACGGCATGAAAACAGGCGCAGCCTTGCACCAGCTTAAAACCAAAAAAAAACAAAAGGGGGAGAAATAATTTTTTTTTAACCGTCGCCTCTTTACTACATCAGCAGCACAGTAGACCGTCCTTGTGGGTCTCAACACTAGAGGTGAAACAGTCGCAGGCGCGAAAACCAAAGCAAGCACACACCAAAAAACACCACCAAACACAACCACAAAAACCCGCAGCAACCCGCCAAAACCAAAAGCGCCAACGTCTAGGTGTCCCCCGCGCTCAGTACTCGAAGTCGTCGCAGAAATCCAGGTGTAATCAAGCAGCGCAGAGCATGCGGAGGAGTCGCAAAATGCGAGAGTTTGCCAGATCATCAAAACCACCATCATGAAGCCACTGGTGCAACGAAGGTCAGCACGGAAAGCTGTAAATCGAAGAAGGACAGGCTTTTTTTTTTGGACTGACGCCTCTTTACTACATCAGTAGCACAGTAGGCCGGTCTTGTTGGGCTCGACGTAAAGGGTGAGACAAAGTCAGCGCGCACAAAACGCAAACACACGAAGCAACCACCAAGCAACCACCGAACAACCCAACCAAAAAACAAGGCAAGCAAGGGCGCTGAACTACAATATACCCCACGGACTCAGTACTCGAAGTCGCCAATGAAGTCCCGGTTCACGAGGAAGCACTGAGCTTGTGGGGGAATCGCAAATTGCGACATTGCCAGATTCTCAAAACCACCATCATGTAGCCACTGGTGCAGCCGCGGTTCTTCAAACCGGTGTCATCAGAAGAGGTTCAGGTCACGAACTCGTTGTCAAGGAGGGACAACCGGCACTCAATGGCGGTAAGATGCTGCATGTCAGACTCCCTAGGGGGGATGAATGAAGTGCATGTGCCCCAAGGTGGACAGCCAGTGGGGACTTAACAGCAAGAACAGTCAAGGCAAGACCGGCCCAGGGCACTCCATGGTGGTCAGCCAGTGGAGTAGCGCCGAGCGCAGGGTGCTCCATTCCCCTTTGCGTACAAGTGCCCACCCAGAGAGGTGTCCGCGCCTGGCACAGGGGGCATATGCCCCAAGGAGGTCAGCCAGTTGGGACTTAACCGCAAGAACAATTAAAGCAGGACCGGCCCAGGGCACTCCATGGTGGTCAGCCAGTGGAGTAGCTCCGAGCACAGGGTTCTCCAGTCACCCTGGTGTACAAGTGCCCACCCACAGGGGTGTCCACGTACAGCCAGAGGGGGGGCGAGAGTAGCTACAGCTACCGATTCCACAGGGAGAGCCCACAGCGAGTTACCAAACCCGAAACGCCACAGGGTTAAAGTAACAACGAGGCACCGCCCAGCCCATGTATCTCACACAGGGCCGCGCAACCTTGGCGCTGGCCAGCGCCTCGGCACGTATCAGGTCCCTCCAAGCCCAAATCCGCGAGGTACGTCGGTACGGAGACGGGAGGGCTCACATCACATTGGTGCCGAAGTGCAAGGATCTCCATGGTATTGCTACTTTGATCCAATCAGAGCCTTCAGGCAGTATCCACGCGGGCGAAAAGCCCACTTGTCCTGCCGCAGGCCAAGCTCAGACGAAGGTGACCCTCTAGAGTCTCAAGAGGACCAAGTTGTTCTACAAGCGGGGAATGGTTCCCTGCCAAGCCCGCGGGTGCATAGTCTCCACGTAGAAGTGTCCATAGCCAGATTTGAAGTATAAAGTTGCCCCATGGTGGTCAGCCAGTGGGGACTTAGCGGCAAGAACAAAGGATAGGACCAGCCCAGAGCCCTCCATGGTGGTCAGCCAGTGGAGCCTCTCCGAGCACAAGGCGCAACGTGCTATCGGACTCAAAGGAGTCTCGTCCGACGGCCAAAGCGGGCATAGCTGCCTCTCGCTTATCAGAGCTGCCAGGTAAACCCAAGCAAACGGGGACCCCGCCCGCCCCGTAGGGAGCGGGAGAGTCCCCTAGTCGACACTTCGCACTCATGGCCAAGCAACTATCTTCTTGGCCGGTGGGGGTAGAGGGTTCAATAACCAAAATCAGCCCCTCCATGCCCAAACCGACAGACGTCGGCGAGGAGATGTGAGGGCTCACATCACGCTTGGCCATCTACCGATGGGGATGTAGCCATGTATGGCTGCTTTGACACAAGCATAGATATACACCCAAGAAGGCAGGGAGCCCCGCCACAGTCCAAACACAGGCGAGAAAGGCATTTGGGAAGGCCGGTTGTCCACAGGTGCTCGATGGTGCATTACCAGGGAAGTGGGAACCTGCTCTCCGCGCAGAAGTGTCCGTAGCCCAGAAGCAGCATCCCCTAGCTGGCCTCTTCCAATTGGCACGACGCCGTTGCACGATAAGGGGGTGTCGCCGTCCAGACGAGAGGTAGTCAACACTCAGGTCCGAGGGATTACACACGGTCGTAGCACAGAGAAGCGGGCAACCTGCCCACCTAGAGGGGGCGGAGGACAAGAAGATTGGCCGTTGTCCCGATAACAAACTGGAACATCTAAGCAGGACTGGTCCAGGGCAGTCCGTGGCAGATGGCCAAATCCAACCCGTGGCACAGACCACGAGAGGCTTGCCAGACCCATAATGTCCCGAGGCAGTCTTGCGGCATGTATCAGCGAAGAGACGTGAGGGCTCACATCACGCTAGGCAGCATGCCATGGAAGGACTCATCGTTCGCCTGGCGTCAATAGGAGCCCTCAAATGACAGTTTGCTGTTCATTGCCAGGAGCCATCCCAGTCCAGACGCCGGGAGCGATGACCAGCTGAGGTGTTATGGGAACGCGTACGGTTGGGCATGACCTGCATTGGGGGCAGCTCTTGCTCCTCAACCCCCCACTCAGGGATGCCATCCGGAATGGGGACACCAATGTATTTGTTCATTGAGGTTTGGGCCGCGAGCCACATCCCCCGGACAGCTTCCTGGATTTGCCTGTATTGCACAACACCTTCGTCCTTATACTGGAAGGGGAAGGAGGTGACGGTAGCACGAAGGGCCGAAGGGTCAGGGTCCTTGGGGGTGCCATGACAGTACATCCTAAACCAGAAGCTGTTGAGTCGCTGCTTGGTTGGATGTTTGGCTCGCATGAGTCCCTTAATGGCAGCCCAATGGGCAGTGGCGGCGTCATACCACGCATTTTGGGGACGTCGGGGCCCATGCTTGGTGGGTGTGGTGCTGATCCCTTTCCAATGCGCATCAAAGATGACTGGCAGCCGGAAAGGGGCGGAGACATCCACTTCTCGCAAAGCTGCAAGATCAGTGGTGCGCAGCTCCGAGAAGCGCCAATCGTTCACCTGTGCCTCGGGTTCGTCCTCCAGGTCTGACATGTCATCCATTGGGCAGGGAGAGCCTTCGTTAGGTTCAGAAGAGATGCTGACGACCTCCGGCGAGGTTGCTTCAGTGTTCGCCTCCACCGGCGCAGCACAGGGCGAGGAGAGCAAGCACTCCAGGGGCAACACTCGCCGCAGAAAAACAGCCATTCGGTGTGAAGTGTCAGGCCATTCCAAGTTAAAAACTGACCAAAAATGTTCAATGTTTTGGTTGGCTACCGAGGCCGCAAGAGCAAGCCGGATGGCGTCAAGGAAATGGGCAGGAGGACGGTCCGGCCTAAATTCTTGATAGTGCCTTTGCCCAAGTGTTTGTGTGCCCTGCAGCGTGATGCCTAGGAACGTGTTCAGGCTGGGCTGGGCAAGCCTGGCCGTTTCCACGTCCGTGTGCTGAGCAGCTGCGGCCCATGCCTGCAAGGCTTCTTGGGAGGCTTGACCAGTGACTTGTGGTAGTCCATTGCGCGCGTCCACCACATATTTGGTAGTAGGGCATTTGGGACACCGATACGCGCGGCCAGCCAAGAAGGCCACCATGGCTGCAGGCGGCACATTGATCTGCAGGTCAGTAATTTTGTTGTCAGATTCAGGGAAACCAAGAACAATGGGCAACCCTGCAGTACGCTCCAGGGGATCTTTTTGGTGGGACTCGAATGCGAGCAGCAGTGCACCCAGCCAATAATCTGGGTCAGCGTAGCTGAGCATTGCTGGAAAACTGGCATCGATGACACTCGGCAAGTCCGACACCGCAGAAAAAAGATCCGCGATGTACTGCGCTGTGGTAAGAAAGCCATACCCCACCAGGGACTCCGAAAGTCTTGCTTTGTCCAGCTGCGGGACCGAGCACTCCAACATTGCAGCAAGGTCGAAGTGCTGCAATGCCCCCGACAATCTAAGGCACTGCGTGATGATAGGGTCATAGACCTTCAAATACGCTGCCGGAAACGTTTCAGGCAGATGCAGTAGCGTGTCAGCGATTCCGAGCAGCATATCCGAGTCTTGCAGCTGGTTCGGTATGCCGTTCAGAAACTCCTCATAGGCCCTATATGCCCGAAGCTGCTGGCAGTGTGTTGTGAGGTGTTGCGAGTCACGCAGGCTCATGTAGGGCCGAGGTTTGACATTCTTACCAAAGTGATGGCCCTCTGCAAGTGCGCGCCACATGAGATCACAGACCGAGACTGTGTTGCTCTGCATGATGGGTGCGCAGGCTGGGGAGCTGGGATCGCGGGTGCTGCTGGGCTCGCTAGGCCCTCGGGGCTTTGCTTTTGGTGGTTCCAGCTGCTGAGAGCCATCTTCGTCCAAAGTGAGAGGCCGACTTTCCTTGCGAGCTTGGACAGCGGGCACGGACATGACGGGGATAGGCGCCAGACCAGGGGGAGGCATGGGGATATCCGATTTTGGATCCGTCCGGCCAAGTGAGTCCGTGGGAGGATTAGCGCAAGAGGGCTGTGACGCCTCAACCGTCCTAGCCCCATCCGGAGATGCTGTGTGCGTGCGCCGAATCCGGGGGCTGGGTGGACGTCGTTCGCCAGGCGGCGGGTCCCTAATATTGCCGCCACTACGGGTTGGGCACGAGGCGGCGCTACCCCCTCCGATCCTGTGATCAACTTCACTAGAGGGAATCGTCACACAAGCATCCAGAGCGATAGGACTCGCAGCCGGTACAACCGCAGGTGCTTTCGTTGCTTGCTCCTTCATCACTGGTCCTCTGTCCCGCGTTGGGGTGCCGCAGGGGGTTCGGGAAACGTCCCGTCTAGCTGGCGGAGGCGGGCTGACAGCTGCCGCAATGGAGCCCCTCGCGGCCCGGGGACCAGGCATAAGCCATGGTGTACCCCACCGCTCGCCATGGCGCGCGTTTGTGGTAGCCTCGCCTTGGGCTGGCGATTGCTGCGGCGCCGGAACCTCGACCGCAGTAGCAACTACCACATCGGGACTGGTACTACCCGCGGGCACAGGGCTGTTTCCCGGGGAGTCCACATCGATCGCAGTTTCGGAGGCCGCCTGACCCGTACGAACAGGTAGGAGGTGAAGACCACGGGGGGCACGCAGGATGCCGGCCTTGTGTTCGAAAGCCGGGTCAGCGCGTTGAGCCGATCCCCGCGTGGGCGGCATCCTAATGCTGGTGTCCCCTAATAAGTAAGTGAGGTACTGGGAGACCCCATCTCCTTCCCTCACCGGCTGGAAGGGGACACAATACACAGCATTGGGCAGGGGCTCCAGGACGAAGCCGCGGGCTTGCAGACTATCAATGGTGCCCGAGTAGGAGTTGGAGGTGAAAGAGGGACTCCCCCATCCTTCTTGCCGAAGTGTGCGGTAGAAAACCTCCCTTTTATCTCCCCAGGTAGCCTTCGTAGGGGTGGTGTTCCAAAGAGGTCCAGCCCAACTTTGCGTTCCGCAGGCAGCACAATGCTGGCTACTGTCCGTTCTCGGAAGGCTTGCTTGTGTAATGCCGTGGCAATGCCAGGGCCATCCATGCTCCACAAGCTGGCTTGTGCGCGCACATATTCAGCGCATCCAATTAGGCCCCCGGTTGCGCAGGCCGCCATTTGGAAGCATGCACCAACACCATCAGAGTAGTGCGGTGCCACAAAGACCAAAGCCTCGAGCCCTCTCGTGAAGGAGGAGGTGGCTCGAGCAAACCCTGCTTCGCTACTAAACAGGAACCCGGAAGCCCGACAAGTCACAAAGACACATATCCCAAATGTGGGGCCAGTGGAGCAGGCCGTGGTGATGGCGTCGAAGAATCGTTTGAGGGACCCGATGCGATTCATAGGAAGGTCCAAAACGTTACAAGGCTCCAAGTGTTGGGCTCGCCAGTCAGCGGGAAGTCTTCCGCGGTTTGGCAGGCTTCAAGTAGGCTCATATGGTCATCGCCCAGTGGGTCTGCGGAGAGACTCAGCTGCAGCATAAACTTCATTTGGGTGACAATCCTGGCATACTGAGAGACCATCCCGATAGGGGAGTCAGGATAGACCTGGTGCCCAAAAGTGAGCACAATGTCCGCCAGGACCATGCTGAGGGGTTTGGGTCTCATTCTGATCTTGCACCCGTACCCAGCGACACGTTTCCATCCACCTGCCTGCAGGGCTACGCAGTAAAGGCCATTGTCGGACCGGCTGTCAACCTTTCACTCTGTTCATCTGTGCGCCTTCCCTGAGATTGCCGCAATTTTAAACTTATGTCGGTTCTCGGAGGCGTGCCGCTTCGAGCTCCCACGATGCAGCACCTGCTCGGGCGGCCAGCCCGGCGGCTTGCATAACTGTCTGAGCTTGCTTGGATTTGACGATGCTCATACAGAGAATCGATTCCAGCATCGAGACTGCTGAGACCAATGCCTCAGACGCTCCAGAGGAACGGTGGGCTTTGCCCCAAGAGGGCATCTCGCCGTGTCCCTTTTTCCACGGCACGGAGCTTTGGCCGTATGCCGCGAAAGGGCCGCAGGCAAGGTGGCTGGCGTGTGAGCAAACCTTTTGCTCCAGCAACTCCGTGACGAAGTGGTATTGGGTCGCAATCCTCCAGCAGGCTGTCTGTGTCGCCAATCATGACATCAAGTGCTTGCTTGATGTGCGCCAGAATGGTGTTGGAACCAGGCGTGCCTGATTGCTGGGCTTCATCTCAAAGGAGCACCTCCACATCCTTAAGACGGTTAATGAGCTGCGAGTAGGGAAAGCTGAGCCTTGCTACAATCGTCCCATGCGTCGTGGCTACAAGGAGCCCCCGGTACAGATCGTGCACATCAAAAGGGAGCTGATGTGTGTCCTTCTCCTTGTTACCCGGTTTGCGAACGATGCGGCTGCGAACAAATTCATTGCCAGCAGTCGTAAGCCTATCAACCGTTTCTACATATGCCCGAACCGATTCTTTGCCATGAGCGGTGTACAGGGTGAGCCGGCTCGTCAGGCACGCAAGGAGTACTTCTAGAAACGCGCAGGATCGTGTTTTCCCGCTGCCGGGCGCATCCGTGATAAATATGGAAGTGCGATTGGCGGCCAGGCCGCACGAGTACGCTCCCAACAGCGCTACCAGGTGTCCGTCCGCCCCCCAAAAGGTGTCACAGAGGCGCATAAGGAAGGCGGGACCAACCGCAAGCGCAAAGATGCTGGCTCGACCAAGAGAAGCCTGCATGCAGGAGTCCGGCTGCTTGTTTGCCAGATCAATGTGCTGTCGCGGTGTCCGCAATGTCCAACAGAGTTCTGGGTAACTTTTTACAGGTTCTATACGCGCAAAGTTGTTGCCCATGGCGTCCGTCAATGAGTTGAATTGCAAGCACATGTACACGCCACATGAGCCCGCAAACAAAATTTTTCACTTTTACGGATGCAGTTCTTCTGGCGGACAGATATTGCAGGAGACCAGGGCTGGACGAGGCTGTCAAGCACATGAATCTGAAACTGCCAGGTCAGCTGCCCAGAAGCTCATCCGACAACGTCTTAACAGCTTATGCATTGTTGGCAAGTTTAGAAGGCCATTTGGACAATGGAGCATTTGCTAATGCCACCATGGCACAGTGCCCATCCCGACTAGCATCTCTGCGGCGATTCGATAAGGAGGAGTTTTTCGCAAGCCTGCCTGTTGTTCCGCAATACAGCCGTCAACAGGCTGAGGAATTCAGCAAGGCAGACAAAATCAGGAAAGCGTGACACCCTCCTGTCAGAGTCAGGTTTGATTGCTGTGTTGCTGTTGCTCAGGTTTCCTTCCTGGGACTAGGAGGATTCTGCTGACTGCGGCCCCAGTTCTACTTGGATTTGTGGCCGGGCTTGGTCTACTGCTATTATTAGCACTACTACTACTACTACTACTCCTACGACAACAACAACTACTACTACTACTACTACTACTACTACTACTACTACTACTACTACTACTACTACTACTACTACTACTACTACTACTACTAGTACTACTACTACTACTACTACTACTACTACTACTACTACTACTACTACTACTACTACTACTACTACTACTACTACTACTACTACTACTATACTACTACTACTACTACTACTACTACTACTATTACTACTACTACTACTACCAGTACTAGTACTAGTACTAGTACTAGTACTAGTACTAGTACTACTAGTACTAGTAGTACTAGTCGTACTAGTCAGTACTAGTACTACTAGTACTACTACTACTACTACTACTACTACTACTACTCTACTACTACTACTACTACTACTACTACTACTACTACTACTACTACTAACTACTACTACGACCTACTACTATACTATTACTACTACTACTACTGCTGCTGCTGCTGCTGCTGCTGCTGCTGCTGCTGCTGCTGCTGGTGCTGCTGCTACTGTCGCGGCGGGTCAGGTTTTCTCGGGCATGGCTTCCTATGATCTTGCGACCCTGGGGTCCAGCGCACGACCTTTCGGCCTTTGTGTCCTGGCATCCTGCGACACCAGGTTCTGTTTCAGGACCTCTCGGCCCTGTTGTGCGCCTGCGTGTTGGGAACTCTGGGTCGGTTTTCAAATTTGGGAACCGTAATTTGTGTTGGTTCTGGCTCGGAGTTGCTCCACTGGCTGACCACCATGGGGTGCCCTGAGCTTGCATCCGCTGTTCTTGCTGGCTGACCACCATGGGGCGCGCGCTGGCCTTCCTTCTGCTGCAGGATGTAGTGAGGGTTTGACTACTGTCTGGTAGTCTTTCCCCTCAGAATCGGTAGCTGCTGCTACTCGCAGGCTCCCTTCCTGGGAAAAGTATTGAAGGCCTGTTTCTACTTGGGTATGCGGTCAAACTGGGCTCAGTTGTGCACTTTGGTGTTGGAAACCTTGGCCGGGCTTCAATAATAAAGCCGCAAGTTGTGTCGGCTGTTGCTTGGGGCTGCTCCACTGGCTGACTACCATGGGGTGCCCTGGGCTCTTGATCCATTGTTCTTGCTAACAAGTCCCCACTGGCTGACCACCGCGTGCTGGCCTTGCCTTCCCTCTGGGATATTGGGCCATTTTGTACCTTCCCTTTTCGCTACTGTGTGCCTGGTACCTCACCGTGTCGGTCGGTAACTCTGCTGTCCTTCTTCGATTTACAGCTTTCCGTGCTGACCTTCTTTGCACCAGTGGCTACATGATGGTGGTTTTGATG
Organism: Symbiodinium natans; assembly: GCA_905221605.1. Lineage (NCBI taxonomy): Eukaryota > Dinophyceae > Suessiales > Symbiodiniaceae > Symbiodinium > Symbiodinium natans. Next base: position 507,299 of record CAJNDS010002232.1, on the reverse strand, counting down.
ATTTGGCATACCCTCGCATTTTGCGACCCCCCCGCATGCTCGATTTCACCTGGATTTCTGCGACGACTTCGAGTACTGAGCGCGGGGGACACGTAGACGTTTGGTGCTCTGATCTTGCGGGTTGCTGCTGGTTGGTGGTTGTGTTTTGTGGTTGTTTTGGTGTGTGTTTGCTTTGGTTTTCGCACCTGCTCTGTTTCACCCCTAGTGTTGAGATCCCCAAGAACGGCCTACTGCGCTGCTGATGTAGTGAAGAGGCATCGGTCCAAAAAAAAAATAAGTCTAGGCGGGCATGCTTGCCTGCGCACGGCAAGCGGTGCCAGTCAGCAGGCCCTCGCGCCCGAGCAAGGGTGTGGAAGAGTGCAATTGCCCTGACTTCCAGTGTTTGACGTGCACCTTTTGCTCCCTCTCGAGCCTGTTCTTGGCGGTGTTGGCGGTAGAGTTGAAGGGCTGCTCGCGAGGGGAACCTGAAACTTGCTGACGGAGCTTCACACCTGCAGAGCTACTGCGCCACACGAATCTGCCACGGATCACGTACCTTGCGCCAGGGATTTCCGCTGCGGAAGAGTGTGGCTCTGCAACGCCGAGAACTTGCACTTCGGCAGAGTGAATTTACAATTCGATTATGAAACGCTCGAACACCTTCCTCAAACGTAGATCCTCAATCCTCTCAGCTGTGTTTGAGGCTTTCTGTCTCAAAGAGAGGGTGTGTCACAGAAATATACATATATATGCGACCCCCCCATGCGCCCACGCTTCAGCATGGTTTCCAGACAAAAATACACGTTCCACCACCCGCGGTGGGTTTTAAAGGGGGGAGGAACTCCCATAAAACTCCAGCAGAAGTGACCTGAACAATTTGCTCGAGATTGTGGATTGCATGCTATGAGTTTAAATAGAAATCCTATGCATGTGAATAGCGTTCCTATCAAATTTAATTGGGTTCATAGGATTCATCTTGTTTCAATAGGAATCTTATAAAAAAGAAAAGGAAACCCATTGCCTTTGCTCACTTGTTTTACTGGCCTCAGATTTCTTGATGAGATCGACAGAACACGCTCCACATCAGGGCTTTTTTGTTCGCCAAGGTCGGGGCCAATGTCGCACCCGCGGCGGCAAGCAGACCACCTTTCTACTCTGCACTTCTCTGTTACAGTTCCCTCTGCTCTTGCGTAAGCACTTCTGTCAAGCATGGCTTGGCTGTGCTTTGGTGCTTGGAGCTAACATGTGGTTCTTTGATGTTATTGCTCAGGGCTGATCACCATGGAGTGCCCTAGGCTGGTCCTGCACACCGCTGACAATTGCTCTAGGTCCTTGTCCAGTGACTTCGCTTGTGATCTTGCGATGGATGACCGACCGTTGAGGGCGTGGCATTCTTGGCTTGGAGGCACCGTTGACCGTGGTTCGCGGAAATCTCCGTTTGACGGGGAGCAAATGTCTACCAGATGGTGGTTTTGGCTTCCTGGCATACATTCGCATCTTGCGATCTCCCTGCACAGCTCGGTGCGGCATGGATGTGCTCTTGGATAATTTCGACGGCGTTAGTACTGAACGCGTGGATGCGGACATGAAGAAGCCTGCCAACTAGGAGTTCAGCATGTGCAAGGCGATGAGCTTGGGAATCAGGAAGAAGCTCATGAGAGATCAGGACCAGCAGGCCACTGGACCGAAAGTCACCGGAGCTACTGGAGGTGATGACACGGGGGGCGGATGAGGAAGCTATTGGAATTGCCGGGAGCTGGGACACAAACAACCAAGAGACCCCCCTCTGCGAACCCTACTGGAGTCCAATACCGGTCTGCAATTCGGTTGTCGCCGGCGAAGCAGGGTCTTCTAGACAAGGGTGGCGCCGGCTGGGGTGGCGCTTGGCAGTGATCAAAGTGGCGTGGGTTCCTGTCGTGATCGAGTGCCATGTCGCACTCGCTGTGGTAAGCAAACCACCCTTTTACTCCGCGCTTCTCTGCTGCAGTTCCCTCCGCTTTTGCGCAAGTACTTCCGGCAAACATGGCTTGGTTGTGCTTGGAGCTTGGAGCTATCATGTGGTTCTTCGATGTCATTGCTCAGGGCTGGCCCCACTGGCTGATGCACACCGCTGGCAATTGCTCGCTTGCCTGAAGTCCCCACTGGCTGACCACCATGGGGCACGTTCGGCCAACCCTTCCTGCTGGAAGGGTTGGCCCCTATCTTGTGGCTTCTCTTGTGATCTTGCGATGGATGACCGACTGTTGAAGGAGTGGCAATACGGCTATGGGTTTTGTGGCACCGTTGATTGAGGTTCGTGGATATCTCTGCGGATTGACGTTGAGCAAATGTCTACAAGATGGTGGTTTTGACTTTCTGGCATACATTCGCATTTTGCGATTTCCCTGCACAGCTTGGTGCGGCATGGATGTGCTCTTGGATATCGACGACGTTGAGTACTGAGCGCACGGGGAACCTAATAGTTTGGTCGCTTCCGGTTTCTTTTGGTTGTTGCTGCTTGTTCGCTGGGTTGTTTGGTTGGTTTGGTTGGTGGTGTTGTTCGTCCTTCTTGTTCTTCCTGCTTCTCACGGCGATCCGTTTCACACCTAGTTGCGAGACCCACAAGAACGGCCTACTGTGCTACTGATGTAGTAGAGAGGCGCCCGCTTTAAAAAAAACCAGCCGCCTTTTTAATGTGGCCGCTGTCAGTCACTATTTGCCGGGGCGTAACACAAGGCGTCCGTGACGCTTCCCTGTGAGGGGGCGGCGGCGGGGTGGCCACACGTGCGACTGAGCCTCGCGCTGTCTTTGGGGCAGGCTTGTGCCACGACGCCCCCCATCTCCCCGCCCTGACTTGAGCAGAGTTAGGTTCAAGATTTACGTGGCCACCCTCCTGCCGCCCGGAAGGGGTGGCAGGTTGAGGTTGCTTGGCAGCCATTGTACTTTTACTTCCCGCGGGAACTCGATCACTTCCAGAGTGGCTGTTGAGGAAATGCTGTCTAGGATTTTCGGAAATATAGTTGATGGGCTTGCTAGCCCATCTGGGCGAAGCCATGATCTGCACCTTTTCATTCTGAAGCTGCAAACTACCGTTGCGTAGGAGTCTGTCGGCAATACTCCCGGGCACTGTGAAGTGCATGGCAGGCATGATGAGTTCATCAGGGCTTTTGACATGCGCAATGCCATGAATCTGAGCACCAACATTAGCTTTGACTAAAGCTTCCTGAATTTCTGACACATCGTTCACGTATAACTGCAAAGGCACTTGCAGTGAAACTTCACTCGTGCTGCTAGGGGCAGTGACCTTCCAAGTGAACACACTATTGCCTTGTTCCGATCCAGTGATATGGAATCTGGCAGCGTGCAGAGCGAGACTGTCCGGCAACGAGAGTTGTTCCCCTCGCAACTCCATAACAACTTTCTGGAATTGATGAGGGCTAGCGTAGACCCTTAAGTACTTTCCAGGATACGTATAAAAAGCGTTCAAGAGTCTGTGTTCATTAAGCAAACGGTGGATCCTGAACGCTTCTTCTTTTTGCTCAACAGAGTCAATGACGTAAGGGAGGTTATACAAAGGTTATTGTGCCAGTAGGCAGTCCAAGAAGCGGCGCAAAGCTATACCACACCTGAAGCTCAACTTGTGACTTCTTGGCAACTCTATTCAGGACCTTGCCATAAACCTCCTCAACCTGCTCAAGAAGCGCTTGCAACTTTCGCGCGCAAGTCTCCCTTGAACGCAACGTTACACTGCATCGGTTGGACTTCTCAGTGAGAGCAATGACCGGGTGATTTGGCTTTTTGACATAGGCAAGCCCGAAGTTCCGAACTAGGGTCGCAACTTCATCATTGAAGATGCCGATTGTTCCCGCAATAGTGATATGTGTATCCGCCAATGCAGCATGCATTTTGGGCGTCACAGCGATGCTATTGACTATAGAGTTCGGATCATTGACATTCGGAAGGCACGTGATCAGATAGATAAGTTCCTTCTTCTCTTCAATCTCAATAGATCCTATCACAGTCAAGGCGCAGACTTGACGAAGAAACTCTCTATCGTGCTTTCTGAAGAGAACACATGGGAGATCGGAAAGAGAAAGCGAGCTGTGCAAATTGCTCAGTATGGTAATAGCGGCATGCGGAGAAAGAAGCTCACGGAGTTTCCGAACAAAGTTTCTACACGGATTTACCAAGAGAGAGGATTGAATGCTAGTATTGCAGACCTAGCTTAACTTCCCTCATGGTCTGCGTAGACACAATGCAGCCATCACGAAGATGTTCAACAAAATGCATGGATGGTTTTCTGGCAAAGAGGGCGTCGTATTCAGTCAGGTGCCCAAACATAAACTCTACCAAGCACAAGAAAGCTTGGTCATCTATAGCACCGATTCTATCTTGCGACATTGCGCCAATACCTTACGCCGAAGCTATCCGTAAGATGCAACACCCTAGAGAGAATCTACGTGACAATGGGGCAAAGGACGGTTCCGGACGTAACCGTACTTTGAGGAAAGAGTTTAGTGAAGCAAGATAACAACTGCGGACGCAGCTGATACTTGCAAGGGTTATAAAGTTGCGAAGCAAGGTGACAGCTTCGGACGCAGCTGACACTTGCCACAACCTCTCCGTGTGAAATGTTAACAGCTGCGTGTTAAGAAGCAATCCAGGGCAAGCCCAGGATTCTTCTTGCAAACGGACGTTTGCAAGGAACTGCGCAATGCTAGGTGCCCCAGCTACCAAGCAAGCAAAGCAGAACCTACAAACCTACGCCTCCAGGCTGTCCCAGAGGGGCCGCTACCTACGAGTAGGGTTCCAAGCAACACCGGACCTTGAAGTTACGGACTCCCACCGTTCCTACGGCTTTCCAGGTGGCTTAACCACCTTGAGCAGACGCGGCTTGAGCCAAATGGGTGCGCAAGGAAGCCTACTTGCAGTCCCTGCAGCCTGCGAGCTGCAGGCTACCAAGAAGGCCCCCTCTTGGCCAGTCCCTGCAAATTGCATAGGCGTTCTTCTCTTGGCCGCCTCTGGGCGAAGTTTCAGGGATAGTGGGTTTTTCTTGGTCCCTTTCAGCGAGACACGTTTCATTGCGCAATTGCCTGGTGCGCCTGTAAGGCTGCAGGCCCAACAGTGCCAGCCTGCAGCCTCTGTAAAAACCGGCCGCTGCGCGGGGCAGTTAAGCTACTTGGGGTTCTTAAACTGCCTCACTTGCATGACAAGGAGCCCTGCAGGTCAAGCATGCCGGCGCCCCTGCTAAACTTTGCAGCCAGGACAGAGACTGCGCTGAGGTTGCTGATTGTGCGCTAAGGTGAGTGCTATGCTTTTGCTACGGCCCTGGCTTGTGTGAGGACTGTCTCTACGGACACGTTGGGCAGTTTAGGTGACGGAGGTTCCTTGCCTTACGGCCTACCCATACTTTCGCTTAATGTCTGTACCAGACGTGGCGCAGCATTGCTATGGGTGTCGGGCAGCTGAGTGATCGGTGCCGGTAGGTTCTTGTTTTCAGTGGTCTCACCTCGCTGGCCTTGCGTTAAGTTGTCCGCAACTAGTCACGACTTCTTTTACGCTCGCTGGCTTGTACAGTGTGACTCTCAAAGTAGATGTCCTTTTCGGTTGCAAAGACCTGCCCGCTGGGCCGCTGATGTGGTAAAGGGGCGTCCGCTTGAGCCCCCCGTTCGTATTAAAATATACATACAATTCCATGTTTAACAGCCACACCCTATGAAATCTTCTTCTGGGGCTTAATAAAATGTCAATAGACCTATGTATAATAAAGCCACAGCTTCGTTCGTAATTAAACCCAAGTAAAACAAACAAATTAAGAGGCCCCGCCCCAAGACATCCTCTTCTCAGCCTCATTGGTTAATACCTATTTGGAATTTTATTTTGCAGACCACACCCTATGAAATTCCTCGCTTCGTAATGAATGTAATTTGAGGTTTGTGTTAAAACACCACACCCTAAAATTCCTCATCTGGATTCGCTTGTAATTCCACTTAAATTGAATTTTGGGTTGAGGGCCGTTTCAGAGGCCACCCCCTACTGGTGTTTACATGTACCTGGAATTCTATATTTAACGGCCACTCCCCTATGAAATCCTCTTCTGGGGCTTCTTTAATGAAATGTCAATAGACTTGTGTCTGATAAAGCCACAGCTTCCTTCGTAAAAACAAACCAAGTAAATCGAAAAAAAAAACATATTTAAAGGCCACGCCCTTCTAAGCCTCATTTGTTATTGCCTCTTTGGATTTCTATTTTACCGACCACACCCTGTGAAATTCTCCTCTGGCCCCGCTTCGTAATGACATGTAGTTTGAGGTTTGCGCGAAAACACCACACCCTAAAAAATCCTCATCTGGACTTCGTTTGTAATTCCACATAGATAGACTTTTAAATTAAGCGGCCACGCCCCAAGACATCCTCTTCTAGGTCACAATTAAGTCTAATGAGACTTTGAATTGAGGTCACATCCTCAGAAACACACCCTCTTTAACTAATTTCTTTAAGATGCCACATCCCAAGACATCCTCTTCTAAGCCTCATTCGTAATTAAACCTAACGACCTTTACTTTACATGTTAACGGCACGCCCTACATAACGAATAGGCTGAATTTAAATTAAAACGAAATGTTTGATGTGTTTGTGTGTTTTTCTGTGTGTGTGTGTGCAAGGCAGTCACATTAGAAGAAACAACTTAGAACAATACACATTCAGCATACAGGCAGAGCATTTTTTGTTGCAAGATTTGCAAAAAAACCCCACAATCCCAAAACCAAAAATCCAAATACTCCAAACCATGGAGCCGGGAGGCCGCCGTTTTTGGATTTTTTTGGTTTTCTCCAGGTTTTTTGGGGGTATTTTTGGAAAAATCACAAAAAAACATGTGCTTTTTTTGGACTTTACTGTCCGCGGGGTTGAAAATCCAAAAAAGCACAAGGGTTTCCTTGTGTGTTTTTGGATTTTGAGTGAAAATCCAAAATCATGTGTTTTTTTTTGGTTTCTGAGGCCAGGAGCACCTGAAATCAAAAAAAGCGAGGGGGCTTTTGGATTTTGAGTGAAAATCCCAAAAAACAAGTCTTTTTGATTTTTGAGGTCAGGAACAAGTAAAATCCAAAAACAACATGGTTTTTTTATTTTCAAAACCAAAAAACCTCGAGAAAACCAAAATCTCCAAAACGACGGCCTCCCGGCTCCATGGTTTTGAGTTTTTGGATTTTTGGAATGTTTTAAATGGCAAATTTTTCAAAAAAGTGCTTTTTGCATACTATTCTGTGTTTATAAGCCCGTCCTATGCAAATAATTCACACACACACACACACACACGTTCACTCAATTGCATTTTCGTGCGTTTTTTTGGTGTTTTTTTTGGTGATGATGTGCAAGTAGTGCTACACACACACACACACGTTTTTTCACTATTTACAGGTTTTCTCACATACGATTAGACGTGCAAAAACAGGACATCGCCTGACATAGCATATCATTTTAATCGGTATTTACGAGGGTTTTATAACAAAGAAAAACCTAAATCATGGGGGGGCGGGGTGTGACCATACATATATATATATACCCTACATAATCCCTTAAGGGCTATATATATATATATATATATATATGTACTTTCAGCGTCGGCTCCGGCATAGCCGCCGGGACACCTTGGAATTTGAGATTTTGGCTTGGGCGCCAACCAAAGCTGAACCTTAGCCCCCCCGAAGCCCTATTCCAATCATTATTACTATTATTGCTACTCTCATTATGTTATTGTTATTATTATTGCTATTATTATTGCTATTATTATTGTTATTATCATTGTTACGATTATTATTATTATTATTATTATTATTATTATTATTATTATTATTTTATTACTATTATTATTATTGCTATTATTATTATTATTATTATTATTATTATTATTATTATTATTATTATTATTATTATTATTATTATTATTATTATTAAGGCCCCTATATCAATCGACTCACATCAACGGCTGCGTAGCGCCAAGCTCAGCATGACAAATTGGGGATCAGTTGCCGCGACCAATCCTTGGTGAGAAGCCCCACACCACCAGGCACGAAGGGTGACTTCCTTGCTCCTTAACAACTGCCATGGTGGCCAGGGTAGCTGCCATTTCCGGCCCAAAATTCTGCAGGCATGATCAATCCACCCCCAGGGGGGGGTTGGATGTTTGACTACGCGAGCTGCTGGGCAGGAGAAGGGCGGGTGGACGGGTTTAGGGTTTAGGGTTTTGGGTTTTGGGTCTAGGGTTTAGGGATGCGGGGAGTGCAGAACGGGTGTGGACGGAAGGGGACGGCGGAGGAACGAGAGGGTGGGCGAGAGCGCTGCGGGATCTAATTTAATCCCCTCCCCCTATTAATACACCACCCTTACCCCCTAATGTTAAATTCGCCTCGGCTTCCTGCCGAGAAGCGTCTGGAACAAGCAGACCCGGATCGCCCGCCCCGCTTTGTGGGACCCCCCCCATCGCTTGGAGGAGCGGCAAACCGATGCCGTGGAGGGTCCCGCCTGTCGGCCCCCCCACCCCCCCCACCCCCCCCCCCACCTCCTTTCCTGCCTGGGGCCGGGCAAGCGTTTACAATACCCTTTCGGGGGTTGAAGGCTGTGGTTCCGGTGGTTTAGGGTTTAGGGTGACGGGGACCCTGAACCCTAAACCCTAAACCCTAAACCCTAAACCCTAAACCCTAAACCCTAAACCCTAAACCCTAAACCCTAAACCCTAAACCCTAAACCCTAAACCCTAAACCCTAAACCCTAAACCCTAAACCCTAAACCCTAACCCCTAATCCCTAAACCCTAATCCCTAAACCCTAAACCCTAAACCCTAAACCCTAAACCCTAAACCCTAAACCCTAAACCCTAAGCCCTAAACCCTAAGCCCTAAACCCTAAACCCTAAACCCTAAACCCTCAACGGGACCACGGGTCAGCGAGGAGGGGACCATTTGTTTTTGCACTCCTCCAGAGAGTACCGAGGCTCAAGCTGTCTGCCAGCTTCACACCAAGATTGTCCTCTCACATCCCCTCGCATCCCGTTGCAGAGTACGGATAGACCAAGAGCCCCCGCCCCCCAAAAAAATAACCTTCCTTGTAAAGGTAATACAGGGATTGCTCTTTCTTTTTTTGGTTTTTGGGGGCTCTCTTGACCGAGAGGCACCAGAGAGCCGCACAGAAATCTTGCCACATGGACATTCCTTTAGCCCTGCTGCTGTCTTTTCTCCCTTCCGTGCGAGCGTCATGTTTGACAGACTGGTACAGAAGCTTGGGTTAGCTGAGTTTTTACACTTTTGCCCTTGTTTTTTGGGGTTCCCTTATATCTGAAAGCAGCTAACCCGCAAAAGGTACCCTTATTAAGCCTTATTGTAGATGTGGTTACTGGACTACCAAGGAACCCTGCTTTGCCAGCCTACCTTGCAGGAGGGGAGCTATGCCGTTCGCGATTTTTTTGTTACTTCGTGCAGCTTCTACAACAGCTGCCAACCGATAAGCGGCTTGACCTGCTCGGACGGCTCTCAGTGCCTCATGTATCAGGGTAATCCGTACTTTGGTCAGATCGACCTTGCCGCCGGAACCTATGCTCACGTGTATTCGGACAACAACTGCTATTCGACCCCATTGACGACTTACCCTGCCCCTGATCCCGATGATTATGGCATCTTCAACATTTGGGACATTTATCAGCCAGCGTCCATCTGGCTGCATCGATACGACACACAGCAAACAGTGTGCGATGACTCTTCCGGCTACGCCAAGATTTTTTTCACGTGTTACCAATACTCGTGCCCATCCGGGTACACACTAAAGGCCAGTCCACAAACCATTTACGAAGTCGACCAGGTGCCATACACGGCGCTCTGCTGCGATGCACCGACGACCATAACAAGTACGACCATCACCTCGACCACTTTCAGCAGCACCTCCTCCAGCACGGTATCCTCCAGCACGGCATCCTCCATCACGGTATCCACCACTTCAAGTTCTTCCAGCCGCAGCAGTCGCGTGATCGAAGAGCAGTTTAGATTTAGAGTTTATAGGGTGAGCTGGCGGACAACAAGGGGCTAAGGCTTGAGGGATTCAGGGATCTGGCATCGCCGAGATTTGAGAAGCCAAGGCACCACCACGCTCACCACGAGCGTAACCAGCATGACAACGTCGTCCACAAGCACTTCGAGTACCTCCAGCAGCAGTGCAACTGCAACGTCCACAAGCACTTCCAGCAGCTCCTCCACAAGCAAATCTTCAACAACTACCAGCACTTCAGTTTCATCCACAAGCACTTCTAGCAGCTCCAGCAGCAGCACGACTACAACATCTACGAGCACGTCCAGCAGCTCCTCCACAACCACAAGCACATCAAGTTCGTCCACAAGCACGTCTAGCAGCTCCAGCAGCAGCACGACTACAACATTTACGAGCACGTCCAGCAGCTCCTCCACAACCACAAGCACATCAACTTCATCCACAAGCACGTCTAGCAGCTCCAGCAGCAGCACGACTACAACATCTACGAGCACGTCCAGCAGCTCCTCCACAACCACAAGCACGTCAACTTCATCCACAAGCACGTCTAGCAGCTCCAGCAGCAGCACGACTACAACATCTACGAGCACGTCCAGCAGCTCCTCCACAACCACAAGCACATCAACTTCATCCACAAGCACGTCTAGCAGCTCCAGCAGCAGCACGACTACAACATCTACGAGCACGTCCAGCAGCTCCTCCACAACCACCAGCACATCAACTTCATCCACAAGCACTTCTAGCAGCTCCAGCAGCAGCACAACTACATCATCTACGAGCACTTCCAGCAGCTCGTCCACAAGCACGTCCTCAACAACAACCAGCACATCAACGTCGTCCACGAGCACGTCCAGCAGCTCCTCCACAGGCACCTCCTCAACCACTACCAGCACGTCAATGTCCTCCACAAGCACTTCCAGCAGTTCCAGCAGCAGCACAACCGCAACCTCCACAAGCACTTCCAGCAGCTCCTCCACAGACACATCTTCGACGACAACCAGCACGTCAATGTCGTCAACAAGCACTTCGAGCAGCTCCAGCAGCAGCACATCTACAACATCTACAAGCACTTCCAGCAGCTCCTCCACAAGCACATCTTCGACGACAACCAGCACGTCAACGTCGTCAACAAGCTCTTCGAGCAGTTCCAGCAGCAGCACATCTACAACGTCTACAAGCACTTCCAGCAGCTCCTCCACAAGCACATCGAGCACTGTTTCTTCCAGCTCGACTTCCACTACCTCCAGCGCCACCCTGACTAGCACCACCATCACCTTCACGGGTGGCGATGAGGACTGCTTCCGGAGTGCTGTGAATTACTTGTAGCCTCATAAGCAAGCTGTTTAAGCAGGGTGACCCCACTCCCTGAGTCTTTGCTTCAAAAGGAGAGGCTCATGCAGCAGAGACAGCAAGAGGCCAGTTGCAGGGGATTAGGGTTGGCACATCACGATCCCTTCTAACCTGCACAGCTTCTGCGCCATATCACAGCAAACCCTAAACCCAAACACCCAAAACCCAAATCCCCAAACCCCAAACCCCAAACCGTAAACCCTAAACCCTAAACCCTATACCGCAGCTGCCGCACTGTCCAAGGCAGCAGGGCATCCCTAACCAAGTCCTTTTTAGGGCTGTGCCCAAACCCTAAACCATTCCAAGCCCGAACCCTCTTTTTTGGCGTCGATCTTTTCTGGACTGGAGGGGCTTTTGGGTGCTGGGTGAGGTTCTTTTGGGGCGACTTGTATTGTGGGGATCCAGAAAGGTCCTTGAAGCATCTGAGGGACCCCAACAACGGCTTTCGTGCCCGTTGGGAGGCGGAATGATCATATTGCAATATCTATCAAGCTAGGCAGTCCGACCTACACTGGTTCGAGGGTTTACATGGTTTAGAGGGTTTAGAGGGTTTACAGGACAGGGTTTAGAGGGTTTACAGGGTTGAGCGGCTTTAATTAGAGGGTTTACAGGGTTTAAAGGGTTGAGGGCTTACGGCTTCGGTCCAGAAACGCAAGTACTTGCTGTGATTTTCTCATGTTGTCACCCTAAAGTTTAGGGTCTAAAACCCTAGACCCTGTAAACCCCTAAACGGGTAGTCCACGCATCTGGAAAGGCTTCGGCTGCTGTGAGGCTCGTGGAGCAAAGGTCCGAGGATGCTCAGCTGCAAGGAATCTAAACCCGAAACCCTAAACCCTAAACCCTAAACCCTAAACCCGAAACCCTAAACCCGAAACCCGAAACCCTACACCCGAAATTCTAAACCCCAAACCCTAAACACTCTCTTTCTATATATATATTTAAACCTTAATGGGGTCGTCTTGTGATTTTGTGGTTTCGTGGTTCCTAAATCTTAAAGGCTAAATCCTACATCCTAAATCGTAAATCTTAAATCCTAAATCCTAAATCCTAAATCCTAAATCCTAAATCCTAAATCCTAAATCCTAAATCCTACTCCCTCCCCCCAGAACCCTCCCAGGAGCTTCTACGGGGCTTCCCAGGCCCCCCCCCTGACCGGGGCTTCAAAAGCCCCGATTCTGATGAAGGGCCCCCGCGACCTTTTCACAGCCTAATTTTGGTCAAGGGGGGGGTCCTATTCTTCCATTTTTTAAAGCAAAACAGTATTCGGAGACCCCCCTTGGCTAAAATTTCGACCCCCCTTGAGGGGAAAGTTTGCCTTCAAAAATGTATTGTTTCTGAAATTTTGTGGGTTTTACGAAAACAGTACGAAAAACAGCACTTTTCAGTGCGGGAGCAGCAAATCCCGGGTCCCCCCCCTTTTGGGGGGTTTTTGAAGCCTTTTGGGGCTTTTCAAAGCTATTTGGGGCTGCGGCTGTGGTAGGGGTAAAATGGAGGGGCCCCGAAACCGTCGATTTCTAGGATTAAAAAACAGCATTTCTCATTGCGGGAGCAAGCAAATCCTGAGTTCCATCTTTTTCGGGGTGCTTTGGGTTTTTGAAAGCTATCTAGGGCATTTAGGATTTAGGATTCAAGGTTCAGGGGACTTAGGCAATAAGAATTGAAATGGTAGATAGGGTTGCCAAATGAAAGGGATCTGGGGTGGGGTGATGCCAGACACCCTTAGTGAATGCTTGGATCAGAGATGCTGAGCCCTAAACCCTAAACCCTAAACCCTAAACCCTAATCCCTAAACCCTAAACCCTAAACCCTAAACCCTAAACCCTAAACCCTAAACCCTAAACCCTAAACCCTAAACCCTAAACCCTAAACCCTAAACCCTAAACCCTAAACCTAGCTGCAAGCTCAGACGCGAGGAGGTGCCGGACCTACACCTATATCCCCCTTGGGAATTATTTTTTGTTCTTGTTTATCTAAAACCCAAGAGGAGATTAAAAATACCATGTTTATGAAGGTTCTAAGGGGAGTATAGACACATCCCTCAGCCAAGCTGTGTGGTTCCTAGGATTTGTTTTTGAGTATTTCTGGAGTTGAACCCTTGCCTTCTGACCAAGAATCGGAGAGCAGCTCGGGTTTTGCGAGTCCGTCCCTGGGAGCCAAGGCGGCGGTGCGGGAGATCCTGGAAACCTGGACGCAGCTGAGTGCGCCGAACCAGTCGGATTCCAACGTAAACGAAAGCGGTGTTTTCGCCGAGCTCTCTCTGTCGACGGAGGTCGGCACCGTCAAGGCGGAAGTCTAAGGGGAAGGAGGGACCTTCTGTACACACTTTCTGTAGCCGGAACTGTTCAGGTGGTAGCCCTTTCTCCGACCACGGTGACAGACAGCGTGCCCGTCAGCGTGGGGGACGAGAACTCATCCGCTGGCGTAGAGGCAGGTTGGGCTTCGCCTCACAGACGTGTGTCACCGAGCGTCGCACATGTGTGGCAGGGGGTTCGTCAGCTCGATCGCCTTGTTTATCTCTAAACCCTAAAGTCTAAACCCCTAAAACCCCTAAAGCCTAAGCCCCTAAAACCTTAAACCCTTAAACCCCTAAACCCCTAAACCCCTAAGCCCCTAAACCCCTAAACCCCTAAACCCCTAAACCCCTAAACCCCTAAACCCCTAAACCCCTAAACCCCTAAACCCCTAAACCCCTAAACCCCTAAACCCCTGAACCCCTGAACCCCTGGACCCCTGAACCCCTGGACCCCTAAACCCCAAACACCCAAACCCCTAAACCCCTAAACCCTTAAACCCCTAAATCCCCGAAATCCCCTAAATCCCCTAAATCCCCAAACCCCAACCTTGTTGCAAGGTTCCAGCCGATCTGCTGGCAGAAATCTCGGATGGCGCTCCTGTCCTGCTCAGCATCACCCTTGCGACCGAGGCCACTGTCCCTTCTCGCTGGGTTGCTAGGATTTTTAGGGTTTCGGGTTTAGGGTTTCGGGGGTTTAGGGTTTAGGGTTTAGGGTTTAGGGTTTAGGGTTTAGGGTTTAGGGTTTAGGGTTTCGGGGGTTTAGGGTTTAGGGTTTAGGGTTTAGGGGTTAGGCACGTCCGAGCCGTGCGCTGTGAGGACTTTGCCGCAAAGTTCAGCAACTTACCCGTCGCCGGAGACGCCGAAGGCCGGCCTGCACAAAAACGCTACAAAACAGGAAACCGTATATCACACACACACTCAAATAAATGTAAATGTAAATGTAAATGTAAAGGTAAATGTAAATGTAAAGGTAAAGGTAAAGGTAAAGGTAAAGGTACATGTACATGTACATGTACATGTACATGTACATGTAATGTAAATGTAAATATATTTGCTCGCCCCCCGCCCCGTGATCCACACATTTGGCCTCGGGGAGGCTGTGGATGTGGGGTTTTGGGAGGGGGGGTGGGACTCCAGACTCCAGATTTCCAGAAAAAAATGGAGCACCGGCGCCCCGGACTCCAGACTCCAGATTTCCAGAAAAGATCTGGAGTACCCGGGCCCCGGACTTTAGACTCAGATTTCCAGAATAAATCTGGAGTACCTCCGGACTCCAGATTTCCAGAATAAATCTGGAGTACCGGGACCGTGACTCCAGAATCTGGAGTCTGTAATCTGGAGTCCGGGGCCCGGGTACTTCAGATTTTTCTGGAAATCTGGAGTGTGGAGTCCGGGGCCCGGGTATGGAGTCCGGGGCCCGGGTACTCTAGATTTTTCCTGGAAATCTGGAGTCTGGAGTCCGGGGCCCCGGTACTCCATGTTTTTTCTGGAAATCTGGAGTCTGGAGTCCCGGGCCCCGGGTACTCCAGATTTTTTCTGGAAATCTGGAGTCTGGAGTCGGGGCCTGTGTTCTCCGTATGCACGTTTAGGGATTACGGTTTAGTGTTTATTGTGTTTAGGGTCTAGTGTTGAGGCTTGGTTTTAAAAGGGTTTGGGGTTTACTTTTTAGGGTTTAGGGTTATCCGACTTGGATAATGTTTAAAACCCTAAACCTTATAATGATTAAGTTTTAAAACCCCTAAAGCACTGAAACCCCCATGTTTTTTTGGTTTTGGGTTTAGGGTTTAGTGTTTAGGGTTTAGGGTTCAGGGTTTATGGTTTATGGTTTAGTAGTGTTTAGTGTTTAGGGTTTGGTGTGTAGGTTTACTGAAACCCGCATGGTTTTTTGGGTTTGGGGTTTGGTTTTTAGGGTTCAGGATTGTCGTTTCGGGTTTAGTGTTTAGTGTTTAGGGTGTAGTGTGCAGGTTTCAGGGTTTGGTGTTTTGTATTTAGGGTTTAGTGTTAAGTTTAGGGTCCAGGTCTAGGTTTAGGGTTTAGGGTCAAGCGACTTGGCAAAAACCCTAAACCAAATAACCCTAAACTCTAAAATCCAAACAGCAAGCATCTGAAACCTCGACGGTTTTTGGTTTCAGGTTTAGATTTAGTAGGGCTTGAGGTTCCGACTTTGGGGTTTACTGTTTAGGGTTTAGGGTTTAGTGTTCAGGGTTTAGTGTGTAGGGTTTAGTGTTTTAGTTTTTAAAGGTATAATGTTTAAGTGTTTAGGGTTTAGTGTTTAGGGTTTATTGCTTAAGTGTTTAGGGTTTCGTGTTAAGTGTTTGGGGTATGTGCTAAGGGCTTAGTGTTAAGTTTTTAGGGTTAGTGTTTAGGGTCTAGTGCTGGGTGTCTACGGTTTAGTGTTAGGGGTTTCGGGTTTGGTATTTAGGGTGAAGGGTTTCAAGGGTTTTTACAAATCTAAATCATCTGGAGAAGGCACTGGGGCTTCCCCAGACCATTTTTCAAAAAACTGTTTGAAATTTGAATGGTCTGGGAAGGCGCCGGGGCTCCGCCAGACAATCTAATTTTTTGAATCCTCAAAATTTTATAAAGATCCTTAAGATTCTGTTTAAACATTCTGAGGATTTTAAAGGTTTCAATTCCTTTGAGAAAACTTAAAACCCTTAAGCTTTCTCATGGCTGCCCTTTCAGGATGTTAAGGGTTTTGAAAGTCGTCAATGGTCCGGAGAAGCCCCGGTGCCTTCCCAGACCATGTAATTTTTTACAAATCCTTAAAACCCTGAAATTCTTAAAGTTGAAAATGATTTTCCTGTTAAAGTTTAAGGATTTTCGGATGTTCAATTCTAAAATCCGTAAATTCCTTAATTTTAAACGGCTGCCACATTTTACATTTAAGGTATTTTGGAATCTTAAGAGATGAAGTTCTCAGGTTTTTAAGGGTTGTAAAGCCTTTTAAAATCCTTTAAATCCTGAAAATGTTGAATGGCCTTAAAGACCTGAAAGCCCTTAAAATTTTCAAAGGGCTGCCCGTTCAAAAAACATTAAGGATTTTATGGGTTTTTAAAGGTTTGAAATGGTCTGGGGAAGCCCCGGTGCCTTCCGCAGATCATTTAAATATTCAAAAACCTGTAAGACCCTGAAAAGCCTTAAAATTCTAAATGGCCGCCCTTCTAAAATTTTGTGGAGCCGCAGGACACACGTTTCAGAAGCAAAACGCACATAAAAACACTGGTGTTTTTATATGGGATAGAAAAAAGAGCCTTTTGAATTCCGGTACATTTTTTACTGCTTCTTTCCGAGGAAAACGCAGAAAATCAGACAAAGAGGAAGACAGGAAAACCAGCCATAGGTGTGGATCATGGGGGGGGGGGGGGGGGGGGGTGTGTCTAATATATTTGTATATATGTATATGTATACATACAAATTGTAATCCTAACGATGGTATTTTGTTCATATTGGTACCAATATGCATGGGTCGCCCTCCAGTCAGACTGACAGAGCGCTTTTCCATTGAGATTTAGGCATGCAAGAGCCCGAGGTTGGTTCTTCGGGAGGGTGCTTGTATTAAATGTATATGTATGTGTATGTGTATATGTGTATGTATGTGTATTTGTATTTGTATATGTATATGTATATGTATATGTTTATGTTTATGTACATGTATATGTATTCTAAATACGCCATATTCATATATCATGTAGATACATATACACATATATGTTCATGTTTAATATGTGCGAGCCAGGGACAGACGCCCCCATCAAGCTGGCATCCAAGCCCTTGATCTTCAGCCTGTTCGGAGCAGACGGCAAGCCCCTGGATATAGGCCGGGGGGGGGGGAGGGGAGGGTACTGTAAACCCCCAATTGTGAACGTGTAATCGTTGCCTGTCGACCGGTTCGTGGCAGCCGAGAGAAGCGCTGCTTGTCATTGTTGTGGGCAAGGCGGTGGGCCGCGGCGCCAAACACCCGGACCCAAAACCTTCATCTCCAGGAGGCTCCAGAATCTCCGAACACATCTTGCTGGGGCCGAGCCGAACTTGGACCGCCCCCCCCCAAACTGTATGTGCGATGCATCGTTTACAGTTTACAGTGTGGGAGAAAAAGGGACCTCTGAAACGACGCGAAGCCCAAGAATGTTGACTTCTTTGTGGTCCCTTGTTGGCTCAGTGAGCAGTTTAGGTTTTAGGCTTAGGGACGATGCCGAGCTTGACCAGCACCGCAGCGGTTGCTGCCTTCAGGTGAATACCCTAAGACCCCCCGCGACCCGCCTCCCTGGAACCGCCTTGTTCAGGGCGCAAGCTGCAGACCCCGCTGGTCCTGAGCCTCGAGGCACCATCCTATTTCTGTGGCTTAGGAGGGCAACTTCGGGGCACAGAAGGAGGCCCCAATAAGGCGGTTAAACCAGTACTAAAGATGAAGAGTTCAAGGACTTGAGAGTCAAGTCTGAGGCCTCGGACGCTGCGGCGGTGGGTGCCTACTGGGACGAGGAGGCTGCCCGGTGGTCCACCGAAGGCGTCCAAAACCTTGTGGCGCCTGAACGTCGACTCCGACAAACCAGCGACTTCATCCTCGCGTTCGAGTCCGAGCAGTTGGCGCCCGTGTTTGCCGGCATCCTACAAGCGCTAAGTTGCAGCACCTTCGCCCAAATTGCCACGGAGACGGGGCTGCACCGGATGACAAGGCCTGTTGCAGGGTCGTGAGCCAGAAAAGGCCTCCCAAGCACTCATTTGAAACTCGTCTTCATGTGCCGTGCGCGAGGAGCACCGGGGTGCCTGGCTGTATAAAGACATGCTGCACTCTCTGCAGGACGGAATGGCTCACCCGGGCTTCGACCCTCGTCGTCTTTTGCTTCGTGGGGTTGCGCCTGGACCGCATGGGGGTTCTCTCTGGCCCCCTCTTCAAAGGACGCCCAAAAGGTCCCCCCAAAACCTGCAGCTCTTTAGAGACTTTGCGTTTGGAGTGGTAGTAGGGACCAAGGGGCATTCTCTTATTGGGTTTGGGTTTGGCTTCCCAGGTCCCTGCTGGCCTTGTGCGCCGCCCACCGACAAGACTGGAAGGCTCAGCAGGCGATTGCCAAGGAAGACCGGAATGCCCTGCACTTCCACACGCAAGAAAGCCTGAAGGACGCCCCCTTTTTGCCCCACTTTTTGTTTGTCCTTGCCTGGGTTGTGTTGCTTTCCGACAGTGCAGTAGGCACCTATCCTCCTCCTTGCGAGAGTACCAAGAAAGGTGTGGAGACAAAAGAAAGCCTTCAGCCAAAGCTCTGCTCAGGAACCCCCCAAACCCGAAGTCCTCAGCCCTCAGCCCTGAGAACTAGACCCAAAACCCGCCTAAACCCTAAACCCTAAACCCTAAACCCTAAACCCTAAGCCCTAAGCCCTAAGCCCTAAACCCTAAACCCTAAACCCTAAACCCTAAGCCCTAAGCTCTAAGCCCTAAGCCCTAAGCCCTAAGCCCTAAGCCCTAAGCCCTATCGGCTTATGGGGGCCTCGGTCGCTGAGGAGGATGTTGGCGCCTGGTGCTGGTGCCCTTCCGGAGGACATCCTGCAGAGAAGGGGCCATGGATTTCCGGGTTGAGTTTTTTAATTCTTCTTTGTTTTGGGGGGGGGCCGGCGGGAAGGAGGGGGGGGGTGTTTCAGAGTGGGGACGGCTTAAGGGCTGGGTTTGTTTCGGAGCAGTGCCCTTGTGGAAGGATGGCTGCTGAGCCAGTGCCGTCGCCTGGTGGCAACCCTGCTCAAGGTGGGTCGCTTGGGACCTTTTGTCGGCGAGACTCTGGTCAACCACTGCATCGAAGCGATACATTCGCACAGGACCCTTGGGTAGCCCGGTCGAAGGATGGGAAGGGGACTGACTGGTTCTTGCTGCTGTGTAAGTAGTCTCTTTCTAGCAGTACTCCTCGAACTGCAGGGGCCTTCTCTGCCCTTTTTGTGCTGAAGACAGGAGCCGAGTGGAGAAGCAGAGCCTCCGCGCTCTTCTCCGCCACGGGAGCGGAAAGCTTCGGCGATCCCAGACCAGAGATGCTATGGAGATACTGGGCAGGCTTGGCAACTCGTCGCACAACCTGGACATCCATGGCCCCTTGCCAAGAACTGGCCGACTCTGGTAGAGCATGCAAGACCACCAGAACTCCATCAAAAGTCCGCCAGCCTTCTTGCTGGGCCTTCTCGGTGCAGAGTCTGAGTAGGGTATGAGGGAATTCGGGCCCTTTTATACCCTTTTAGGGATTTTGTAGGGTACCAAATTCCCTCATTCCCTACCAGCCAGCAGACCTTGTCATGGAAACAAAGGACATGGCTTCTCCAGCGTCGAGGAGTTCGTGGAAGGCCCTTTGTTGAGACATCTGCACTAAAACACGGGCAAGCAGATCTCGCACCCCTTATAGCTTGGGATGTTCCCCCTTATACCAAACAGTCCTGAGTAGGGATTATAGTGCCTCTGGGGGGGGAACATCCCAAACTTAGAGCATTGATTTGCAAGCTTCTGGTGCAAGGCCCTTGGCACATGCGGGTCCGGCTGCTGTCCTTGGGCTGCACTTTCGTCAGGCTGACGTGTCAATTTCGACGCTGCGCGACGCGCCGTAACGCATCCATTGGGGGAGGGTGGGGGGGTTGGGCGGGTGGGTCGGGGGGGTGGGCCCTGAACCCCAATGCTGTACCCTACCTTTTGGGAACCTGCACGTTGACAGCTTTGCGTTTAGGATTTAGGTTAAGGTTTTAAGGTTTCGGGGTTGGGGTTTAGGGTTTGGAGTTTCAGTTTTGGGTTTAAGCTTTGTGGTTTTTGTCAGGATTTACACAAAACGTTGGATGGCTTTATGGGTTTTGGGACTTTGGGGTTTCAGGCTTTAGGGCGCAGGGTTCAGGGTAGGCCCTATCGGCTTTCATACTTCCCAGACCTCGTCAAATTTACACGACTCCTCTGCCTCTTTAGAGTCAGCAACCTCCACCCCCAATGTGGCCTCCCAGGACCCAAAGTCTACCAGTGTAACGCAACCTGTGCTTCTATTCTACTATTTGCTTAAGAACCACCGAAACTGAAAAACTACTATTCCCTATATTCCCTTTATAGGCAAGAGTCTTTTCCTGTTTCTTGGGGGTTCTTAAGCAATTCGTAGGCCTTTGGGGCTGATTGAGGGGGTCGGCTGTTGCGATTAGCGAAGTGCCACGAGGGGCCCATCAAGCCCGCTTTTCTGGGATTGTTTAGGCTTTCTTGTCGTACTCTAAACCCTAAACCCTAAACCCTAGACCCTAGACCCTAAACCCTAAACCCTAAACCCTAAACCCTAAACCCTAAACCCTAAACCCTAAACCCTAAACCCTAAACCCTAAACCCTAAACCCGAAACCCTAAACCCTAAACCCTAAACCCTAATCCCTAAACCCTAAACCCTAAACCCCAGAATGAGGGAGGTTGGGTCTCTCGAGGCTCCCGGCCAAACACCCCTGGCTGACGCCACTCAGAGACTCGGCCTGGGTGCTGATCGCTCGGTGCATCGTTTAGGGTTTAGGGTTTAGGGTTGAGGGTTTAGTGTTTAGGGTGTAGGGTGTAGGGTTTAGGGTTTGGGTTTAGGGTTTAGGGTTGAGGGTTGGAGGTAACACAGGAGGCGAAAAATGTCGCCACTATGAGTTACTCTGTGATCCCCTCACAACCCCTACAACACAGTTTCTGCGCTAAAGTGACCCAACAGATCATTCAGAAACTCAGTAGGCCCTTCAAGCTCGGGGCTTCTCCACCACCTCTCGGATAGCCAAGGATTCTGCGCCTTCGTGCGCGCCTCCGTGCGCACGGCGCTTCTCATCCTGAAGCTGGCGGGTGCCGGCGCGGCACTTACTTGCCAGGGTTCGCGGACGGGCGCGCGAAGCGCGACGCAGCATCCGATGCTTCAATACATGAGCCGTGGGCATAAATTTCAACAACAGAATCCCTAGGAGCTGTGGCCGCCCTTTTCTTCAGCAGCGACGCACAGCTCGATGACAGCGACTCCGGCCCCTTGGGACAGCGCGCGTACTAGTGGACTCTGGGGTTAGCTAACTCTTCACAACTCCTTTAAAGCCCTACGTGGGTAGCTTCCCTAAGGCTCTTGGTAACGCCAGGGTCCATATAAGTAGTTCGGTTCGGCGAATGTTATTTGTGTAGTAGCTATGTAGTAGCTAGCTACAGTGACACACTGACTGCAGCACATGTGGTCTGCACTGACTGCAGCACATTTGGTCTGCACTGGGCCGTCAAAGAAATGTGCCGCGAGAGCCCTTTTCAAGAAGCAGTGGGTCCGCTTGCGAGGCATAGCTCAAACCCTAAACCCTAAACCCTAAACCCTAAACCCTAAACCCTAAACCCTAAACCCTAAACCCTAAACCCTAAACCCTCAAGCACTTGAGGCTGCAGAGTGGCGGACGATTTTATTTCCCAGCTGGTGCGGAAATTCTGGATCAGCGTCGTCTCCTTGCTCCTCCCCTCAACCCTGAGCCCTCGTGGTTTTGTTTCCATGTTCACTTCCACAGGAGTCCTACAGACCTGTGACGCGAATCAGAAACTTCACGATGTAGGAGGTCTCCCTGAACCACAAATCCCTAAAGTACCACAAGCTTCCCGCAAGCTAGCCTTGTTCTTGATCTTCCCTACAAATATTTCCCTATCGGACCCGCAAACAATTGAGGTTCATTGGCGATGCCGTGATCCTCTTCCTCTTCCTTGTGCAGTGGCGCAGAACTGTTCGACAGGACTCAGACCCCGCATATCTGCATGAGCATACCCGGTATACAAAAAAAAATATATACACACACATCACTTGACAGCCTAAAGCTATGCACCCCCTAAGCCCTTGACCTGGGGCATCCAATACCAGTTCCTGCACCCTGTACACTTGTGAAGTAGGGTGCCAGAACCCAACTACCCAGGACCCGTTTTGTATCGGGGTACCCCAAACATGATGCGGCTTGTCTGCCATGTGGGTGGTGGTCAAAATTATGGCCCCTTTTGGGGTACCCTAAACATTCGGTGCCCTATTCTCACAGGGATCCAAAAAAGGGGCCATTATTTCGACAACCACCCATGTAGCTCTGGTGGAAGACGTGGGAGGAGTCGTGGACAAGCCGGAAGATGGCCAGGCAGAAATGCGTATGGCGACTGAGGCTCCTATGCTTCTGGGCGCCTCGTAGCGGCATCGCAGACAACATTTCGGCCTGGACCCTAAACCCTAAACCCTAAGCCCTAAGCCCTAAGCCCTAAACCCTAAACCCGGCCTAAACCCTAAACCCTAAACCCTAAACCCTAAACCCTAAACCCTAAACCCTAAACCCTTAATATCGGTTCATCATAGTTGCAGTTGAAGTGCAGCAGACTTCGGTTTCCTTCAGCAACATCCTAAGGTGCTCTCTTTGGTCTACGGTTTCCCTAAACCCTAAACCCCAAACTTCAAACTCTAAACCCGAAACCCTAAACCCTAAACCCTAAACCTGTTGAAGGTGCTCTCTTTGGGCTACGGTGGCTGCTGCCTCTTCTACTGCTTGCTCTTCCTCGCCAACGTTTCCGCTAAAGATGGCTTGGACTGGCTGGAAGCCATGGCTTTTGCCCTGGTACAGGACAGTGTGGCCAAGAATCGATAGGGTTTAGGGTTTAGGGTTTAGGGTTTAGGGTTTAGGGTTTAGGGTTTAGGGTTTAGGGTTTAGGGTTTAGGGCTCTAACCTAAACTGTTAAGGTTATACAGCTTGCGGGAACTTAAGAGGTATCAAGGGGTCACTGTTAGGCAAGGCGCCTTGGGTTGAGGGTGCATATACCATATATACATATCTGTACATACATACATATATATATATATATATGTATGCAAACAATTACAATCTTGGATGATCTTGCATAATATCCCCAGACCCTAAACCCTAAACCCTAAACCCTAAACCCTAAACTCCAAACCCAAAAACCCTAAACCCCTAACCCCTAACCCCCAAACCCTAAACCCTAAACCCAAAAACCCTAAACCCTAAACCCCAAACCCTAAACCCAAAACCCTAAACCCCTAACCCCTAAGCCCTAAACCCTAAACCCGAAACCCTAAACCCTGAACCCTAAACCCTAAACCCTGAACCCTGAACCCTAAACCCTAACCCCTAAACCCTAAACCCTAAACCCTAAACCCTAAACCCTAAACCCTGAACCCTAAACCTTAAACCCTAAACCCTAAGTACTTCAGGGCTGTGTTCAAGGACCTGGTTCTGGTGCCAGTGTGTGTGGCGGTGCTGCTAGGCCTGGCGGAGCTGTGGCTATCAAGATCTGCAAAATATGGGCGTTGTGCAATTTCTCGCGAAACTTCGATGTTTCTATGACGTCCCATGTTTGCGGGAGAACCGTGCCGGCACATCGGTAAGACAGGCCTCGTGAGGACTTGGCAGCCCAACTGCTGGAACCGCTCTTTCCGCTCGCAGGGCTTGCCGCGACGCTGGCCCTAACCTGCAGCCGCAGTGTCAGAGAAGGCCGGCGGCGCGCTTTTTATGGCTTTGGGGAGGGGAGGTCAGGGTCAAGCGTTTCCTGGGCTCCAGGGATGAGACTCTTAGCGGACTTTAGG
>CAJNDS010002232.1:418112-478112 GCA_905221605.1 Symbiodinium natans | reverse complement strand
CTCCTAGTCTAGTCGTGTGCAGTATGGCCCTGGTGAAGGGTTTGTCTCTTTCCACCCTTCCCTTCCGGATCCTAGCTGCCCACCTTCGACATCTTCGTACTTGCCTTGGTAGGATGACGAGATAAGGGGGGTTTACGAAAATGGGGGACCCTTACCGATGAGTAGGATCTCCTGAAGGACCCCATACAAGAAGGAGGTAGGGCTGAAAGCTTGATGTGGGGATAATGGTTAGGGTTGGTGTGGGCATCTCAGGTCCCGATGGATGTCCCATGGCCACCAACCACCTGGGAGCATTTCTTCACGCGCAAGGCGGTGTCGCCCAGTGGCAACGGACACCCAGCGCCGACGCCAATGCCCGGGTTCCATGCCTGAAAATTCAGGATTCGCCTTTCAACTTTCAACTGGCCTCAACCCTAAACCCTAAACCTCAGACCTCAAACCCTGAACCCTGGAACCCTAAATCACAATCGCACCAAACATCCCAGCAGAAGACCTGCCCGGGGATTTGCACCCCAAGGGTTGCCTGAGCAGCTGAAGTTTGCAGTGTGAGAAATGAAGCGTGAAGTGCTCCTTCGAGTAGCCAAGGTGCTTCCTTTCGCAGAAACGAAAAGTTTCGGGTTTATAAGGTTTCGCAGAAACGAATAGTTTTAGGTCTGTAAGGGAAGGCCTGGGGTTTGCGCCGGGGTTCTGGTTTTGGCGTTGTGAGGTGAGGGCTAAACCCTAAAGCCTAAACCCTAAACCCTAAACGCTAAACCCTAAACCCTAAACCCTAAACCCTAAACCCTAAACCCTATCAAGAGCGCGGGGCTCTTGAGGTCCAGCAAACGACATGGCAGCTTGGTGTCTTGTGCTTGGCTCTGGCTCGGCTTGTACTCCTTGTACGAACACAGCTTCACCACCAGAGGCTCCCTTTTCCTCACACTGCAGCACCGAAGTCCATCGGCCAGTTGTCAGGCGGTCCTACCCTACCACAGAAAGGGCGACCCCACAACACGCCACAGAAAGTCACATGCGACCTGTTGCCTGCATGTCTGTGCTGCTTCTGCTTATGTTCCGATGCCTACGGCATGTCCTGGAACCACAAAAGCCAAAGCCACGGGTGCGTCTCATTCCACACCTTTCATCACCCCTCCTTGAGCCACCTGTCAAGGTAGGCTCACAAGGCGTTTTGGCAATCCAACTGACTGCCATAGGTACCCATGCTCTCCAAGCGGTGGGTCCTCAAGACTGGCCAATGGCCCTATACACCATCTTCTGTCGAACCTTTGGCCTCCTTTCTCACACGGCCAACGTCCAACTTCCACGCCACGGCCCAACAAGCTCGCTCTTCTCGCAAGCCCATTCAGCCCGTTCTGGTAGGTCTCAAGCTTCGCTGTTGCCCACCATGCATTCCCATATAGTGACTGTCCACCGGCTTCTCGACAGCATCTGCACAGCGTCCTCTGCGACACCTGGTCCACATTGCGAAGACCCCAACATCCACGATGCCAGTGGTAGCAATCTCCTCCAGGACCATGGTACAAGACCCCATCGAACGGAACCTGCACCACTGTCGGCGTCGAAGCCGGTAGCATCTCCTGCGTCTGAACCCCAATGTCTCTTCGTACAGGACGTTCAGGAAATAGGGCTGTAGGATCCAAGGCAACCACTCGATTGGCCGGAGCACTGCTTGCCCTCGGTCCAACTCCACCAGGTTCGCCCAAACCACCCACACGCACTGAGGTCACCCCATCTCTCACCTGCACTGATGTAGAGGGTCCAGCTTCACGACGCTCTGGAAAATACTTCGCAGCCAAATGACGAAGCCTCTCTTCTTCTTCCAGGCTCCTCGCCTTGGCCAGCAACGCCAACACTTCACGGTGTTCGGCCTTTTCTCCAGATCTCATCGCCTTCAAGCTCACAACCTTCTTTGTAGAGCCCTTCAAGCATTCCCACACAGCCACCACAGCTGTAACCAGTATCAAGACCACCAGCCACATCTCCCAGTCTGAAGCCAGAGCTTCTTTCAGCTGCACAGAAGTCGTCGCGTCACCCTTAACCCCACACACCATAGAGCACATCGTAGCTAACTTCAACGCCCAATCAGCCTGGAACTTCACCCCTGCTTCTAGCGTCCTGCTGTTGCTACTGCTGACTGCTGCTGCGGGTTCACGACTGCTGTTGACTGCTGCTGCTTCAAGACTGCTGTCGACTGCCGTGGTTTCGAACTTGACCTGCTTCTGTCCACGTAGTACACGAAGCTCAGGGGGCCCATCTCGCAAACTCCACTCGTCGAAGACCTCCTGAAGCCTCGCCTGGGGCACTTGTTTTGTCAAAACATCTGCGAGCTGTCCCTGTCCTGGCTGGTGCTCCAACTCGATCTGGCCCGTGGCAATCATCTCCCGGATCCAGTGATGTCGGAGTTTGAGGTGTCTCGTCCTCCACGATCCCTCCCCAGTCAGAACTCCAATCGCAGCTGTGGAATCCACCTTCACGATGGTCCGTGCCGGCTTCAACCCCAAGTCTTCCAACGCTGACCTCACCGCTCGAAGCAAAGCCACTCCGTCGGACACTGCGATCACCTCCGCCTCGGCACTCGACAAAGCGGTCAGTGATTGCTTCGAAGCCTTCCAAAGGATCGGATGACCCCTCCAAAAGACAACAGCCCCTGAGTAACTTTGAGCAGCAGTGGGTGCAAAGCTGGCATCTGTAAACAGGACCAAGTCGTTGGCATGCTCGTGGTCCGGGCCCGGCAAGAAGAACTTCTTGTCGATGGTGCTGTTGAGATAGGCCACCATCTTTTTGCCCATCTTCACAGCCTCCCTTGCATTTCTCGTGACCAACGAGGACATCACTGCCATTGGGAATGCCAAATCCGGCTGCCCACGTTGGGAAGCCCACAACAGCTCTCCACACCGCTGCTGTGCCTCTTTCACCATGCTCGGATCCTGCTCCTCCGTAGCACTCCCCTCTGGGATTTCTCTCGCCATTGGCAGCTTGCTGAAGGACTTGACTTCCCGGCTTCGAACCAACTCCTGAAGGTAGCCCTGCTGACCCACACAGTAGGTCCCGTCGTCCAGCATGCTAATCTCCAGGCCCAGAAACCGGACAGGTGGTTTTCCTCGTTCCACCATCTCACAGCCATTGGTCTCCCATTGACTGCCCAACCATCCAAAGAACCCTCGCAAGATGGAATCCGGCCCAGCCGCCAAGACGTCGTCCACATAGAAGACCACCAAGCCCGTCAAAGTCCACGTTCCAGGCTTCTCTTCCTTCAGGACCTTGTAGAGGTTGACGTCCGTCAAGCAGCCTTCCAACTTCACCGGCTTCCCATCATCGTCCTTCCACTTCGCAAGTCTTGCCTTTGAGTTGCGATGGTCCGTCCACCACTTTGGCGATTTTTTGAAACCATAAACTGCAGCGTCCACGACCCACAGCTCCCCCTCCTCGGCCAGGCCAGCTCTGATCGCTGCCCGGGGAGGCTCCATTGCATACCCACGACCCGCTGGTAGTGGTGCAGCCAAGAAGGCGTTCTTCACGTCATCCGTTCCAATGCCCCACTTGTTGGCACTGGCTTCAGCGACCACAATCCGAACTCCATCGATTGTAGCTCCTGCCGCATACAGATCACCCACCTCCAGGCCCTCATTGGCGAAGTTTCCACAAGCCACCGCCCGCACTCGACGTCGGTACTTCCCCTCCTCAGGCCTTGTGGGAGGCTTCACTGTGTACACGAGTTTGGACGGCACCACCACTGAGTTTGGATCAGCCCGGAACGTCTCGCATCTTCGCCCCAAATCTTGTGGATAGCGTTCATGCCCACCATCGAGTCGACCTCCTTGGCCATAGGCTTTTTCCACTTTTCAATCGCCTCGCTCGCCTCCTTCGGGTCAACGGTGTGCACAACCTGAAGCACCTCGTCCTCCTTCAAGTCGTTCAGCAACGCTTCAATCCCTGGGGTGTAAAGGCCTTCAGAGGTAGCCTTCCTAAGCATAGGCTCCATCCAGGATTCCTCTGGCTCGCCCAGCTCCTCGAACTCAACCTCTTCGAACAACATCATGTCGTCGACGATGAGCTTGTTCTCCCTCGCAGTTTCCACCCTCATTGGTGCCAAGCGAGGTTCACGATCATCTTGTCCAGGAGGGTCCCTACGTCCCATCCATGGCAACGCCGGCAACGGTGCCTCTTCCACCACCACCCTTCGGTCCCAGTACAGGAGATACTCCACCCTTCCAAGGAACATGTTGTACACCTGGACGACCACCAACTCCTCCCAGTCCAACGTGTTCTCAGGCGTGGGGTCCACCACCGGAAACTCCTGCACATCCATGATGGTGACCAAATGCCTTCGGAATCCGTCCTCCGTGACCATGTAGACCTCAGGCTCAGTCTCCCAATCTTCCATGCTGTTGTACACCAACATTGGCACCACCTCATCTACGGTGTCATCCACGGGCAAAATCTCTCTCCACTGTCCACGAAAGGCGTCAATCACCTCTTGCCCGCTGTGAACGTCCGCTTCCCATCGTTCGTACTCATCCTCTTGAAGCCTCACAAACCTGGTGATCAGCTCCATTCTTCGATTCACCGGCTGAAGTGGTAAGGCATGAGGATTCGGTCCCGTGAACTTGTTCAAGCGAACCGAACTGCTGGGATCTCTCGGTTCCTGATCTCTCGATCTAGACCTCTCCCTTGGATTCACCGTGAAGGTGGTATTGTTGGACATGATTGCTCCCGCTCTCGCTGGACCTGCAGGAACCGTAGAAGCTGCCCCCCGTGGTGGCAGTTCTTGCAACGCTCGAGTCATCTCGCTCTCGTGGATGTACTCCTCCCGCGTGGCCTCAACCCAGCTCACATAGACATACTTAGTGTCTCGCCTAGACTCCACATAGTACCCAAAGATTGCCGAAGTACCACCGGGGCCATTCCACACCATGGTGACCGTCGCCATGTAGATCAACCGATACCGAGGTGATCCAATCACCTGCTCGGTGACTCTCCTCTCCAGAACCGGCTCAGCATCCTCCGACAAGATGAGCTCCAAGCGATCCTTTTGCTTCCAGAACTGATAGGCCAGATCCTCCTTCCTAGCAGCCTGGAACACTTGCCTTTTCGTCGGCAATGAGTCCATTCGCCAATTCACCGTGAACGGCTCAACCTCATGCCCTTCCAAGTACGCTGCCAGGACGTTGACGTCAGTAGTCATTCGCATTGGTCTCAACCGAACTTGCTGCTGCCCGTCACCGCCAGACCCAGTAGCATGTTGAGGTACTTGGAAGCAACGTTGATCTCCCGAGTCACCCGTTGTCTCCTCATCCATGACTTCCTCCGCTGTGACGAAGCCCAAATCATTCAGCACCTCTTGCTCCTCACTCTTCACCCGGTGGAAGTCCCTGATGGAGTACGCCGCCACCACCAGCCGATTGCCTTCCCACTCCTGGGTAGCGTGCCACTTCCTCGGAAGAAACACAATTGGTTGTCTCCCACTACCATCGTCCACAAACTCCTTGATGTGGCCCAACTTCTCCTTCAGCTCCACTGGGGTTTCACCTTCGGGCACTCCTTCAACCCACAAACCTCCCTTTGTGAACTGAGAAATTGGCACCAGGTACGATGGCTGATGCTTGGAATTGTGGGAATCACGATGCATCACCGTCTTCGAGTTCTTGAAGATCACGAAGGAATTCCACCTGCTGTCCAAGTAAGCAGTGCGGTTCTCGATGAAGCGATTGATCACCCTGGTGACATACGGGAACTTCCGGGTGTTGGCTCGAAGACCACCAATGCCTCCCCGGATGAACGCCCCCGACGACCAGGCCTTCTCTTCCTCCATATCCTCACCTGGTCTCTCTTCGCACTTTCGAGGTGGAGGATCTCCTGGAAGTAGCTCGAACAGCTCCTCAACGATCTCCGACGTGATCTCCCACTCCTCGTACAAGACCTCGCGAGCAAACGCTTCAGCCTCCGAAACAGCATCATCACCATGCTGCTCCACTTCTTCCAACTCGCCAGACACTGCACGGCCATACGCGGTGGACCCTTTCCAGTCAGGCGACGTCGCACAGAACCGTCCCCTCCTCGGCACGGCTCATCCCCTTCATGGGGCGCTAAGGACTCGAAGACACCATCTCCAGGTTCAACTTCAGGAGGTCCAGGATCCACAAGGGCTGCCTTGGGCTTCACGTTCTTGGTATGCAAAAACGAGTCCTCTGCATACACCAGGTGGCCATCGTCCACCGAGTTGCTCAAGCCCAGGTACACTCCCTCGACCCATCGAGGCTCAAACTCCCTTCGAACCGTTTTCCCTCCTGAGGCAAAAGGTCTCCGCTTCACCATCACCTTAGCTCCAAACGTCGTTGCCAGTTTTGACACCTGTGACAACGCTTTGGCCCTTTGTTGTGCCGCCACTGCTTCAGCTGCACATGGCCAGAACTTCAGGTCCAACCTCGCCGATGCCAAGGCTGTCCTAGCTCGCTGCTTGATTGTCTTGATGGCCGCCTCAGCGCCACCATTTCCCTGAGGTATTCCGGGCACACTTGTAGTCACCCGAATCGCTTGACCATGCAGCCATTGCACCAAGCCCTTGTTGGTGAACTGTGCTGCCTTGTCCGAGTGGAACCGAAGAACAGGAAGGTTCAGGTTCCTGAGGTAGAGGACAATTCCCTGCACCACACTGGCCACAGTGCTTCCCTTGATGTCGGCCAGTCCATGTGCAAACAAGAGATTGGCTGCCTTCGGCGCCTTCACATCCTCCGGAATTTCTCTTGGCCTGGTCCCAACCACTATCTCCTTATCAGGGTCTTCAGCCTGCTCTGGATCAGGTACAGGACCATCATCAGGAAGATCCGGCTCGTAGTCATCCCAGTCGATCCCCTCCTCTTCGACCAAACCAACACCACCTCCTTCGTCTTCGGCAAACGGATCTGCTTCACCCTCAGGCACCTCCACCTCAGGGTCATCCGCAGTCTCCTCCAGCTCGTTGGTGATGTAGGACTCCGGCAAAGTGTACTTCGCGACCAGCATGTAGCGAAGATTGCGGTTTCGCTCCTGACGCCCCCTTCCATGTGGGTTTACCCCCAAGGTGCGGAAGGGGCCAGCGATATCGATGTTCAGGACAAACAAACTCGGGTGGGATACTCGCCGGTGCTGATGTCCTGTCGCACCGTACGTGGTGCATTGCAAGCAGTCTCTTCGTGCCGGGTAGTGACCCGATTTGACGTGGTCTCGCCACTGCTCCTGCGACATGGCTCTGAGAGTCGCAGGGTCCACGACAAAGTCACCCCGGGATACCGCCTCCAACACCACTCGCTTCAATCCTGAGGCCAAACCACCATCTGAGACTTCTCTTCCCATTGGCTCCCCAGGTTGCACCCGCTTGTCCTTCAAGACCTCCATGTTGTAGTTGGTGATGATCTCGGTAGGTCTCGTCACTGCCAATCCAAGTGCTCCTTGATCACAAAGCACCCGGCCCATTGCAGTCGCCAACAAGAACCTTTCCCCCAACCTCACTTGCTGCTGCCCATAGCTGTACTCACCCCAGTTCAGGTTTCGCTCTGGTCCCGACCACACCAAACCAGTCTTCTCTTCAGGGTGCTTCGACGCTAGCCTCGCCAAGCAGTACAGCAACTTCACCGCAGACTTCGCGAAGACGGCCTCATCCTGAGCAGGCCCATGTGCCCCACCGGCCACAATGCATTTCAGCTTGCCCTTGACCGCAGCCCATAGCAAGGCCTGGTAGACATCCTGCTCAATGTTACCAGCCACCTTCAACATCATACGTCCCTCCTGCTCCAAGACCTTCAGGAAGCCATCCTCATTCTCATGGGCAGGAAGATGCAGGATCCACTCGGGCGCCTGCAAGAAGGACTTCTTGACCCGTCGAGGAAGTGGAAGGGCCTTCAGGTAGTCCCAACCTTTTGCCAGGTTCAACTCCAAACATAGCCTGGTCCTCAAAGCCTCAGGTAGCTCCCCAAACACAGGCCCCATCAACGCCTTCCAGAGAGCATTTCTCGATCCTGAAGCCGCATAGTCGTCGAGATGCGTAGTCCACGGTGCAGTGTTAGCGCCCACCTTCAGGGCCTCCAGCTTCATCTGCAAGGTTTGCACCTCATCCCGAAACTCTTGAAGCTTGGCGTTCTCCACCTGCTCGATGATCTTGTCCGCCTCTGCCATGGTGAGCTCCGGACATCCAGCCTTCACGCTGGTTCGCAGCACCCCAAGTGTTGGGTGCACAATCTTCAAGCCCTTTCGTCCCCAAGATATCTCGCAACCAGCACGAACGAGGTCTCCCATGGGCAACAAAGGCTGAGTCGTTGTAGACGGTGTGAGTATAGATCCAGCTGGCGTCTGGTAGAGCTGAGTCCTCTCGTTATTGGCCAGCACCACACTCACCTGGTTTGCATCATGAAGCTCATGAGGATCTCGAGGTTGACGAAGAATGTTCGTAGCCCCAGAGTCAATGAGCACCGTTGGCACATCCAATTCTGCCTTGAACATCCGAGGATCTCCGTCACGAGGTCGCACCACCACGTCTTCAACCCTCAAGGCTCTCAACCGAAGCTCATCCAGCTGCCTCTGGATCGATGCCAATCCTGGATGTCCTCCTCCAGCTCCTTCTCCCACCAAAGACCTCAGAGCTTGCACTGCATCAGTCATCGCAGACTGGAGCTCAGGGTTGGGACTCGACGCTGAGGTTGTCGTGGACACCGGTGATGTCGGCTGTGGCTCCGGTTCCGACACCATGCTTCTGGCCGCAGGCTCCTCCTTCGCCCGGCTCGGTTGGCTGTGGCCTCCACCACCGCCCTTTCCACCTGTAGAACTCGAAGGTCTCGACGCCAAGGCCTTCGTCGGACAATCCGCCGCTATGTGTCCTTCACCTCCACATTCAAGGCAACGCCCACGCTTGGAGATCCCTTCGAAGGAGTGCTTGAAGCGACACGTTTTCCCTCGGCGACATCCTTCAGGACTTTTGGCGAACCACGGACAGATCTTCTGCTCGCCGTCCTTTCCTTTTCCAAAGGCTTCTTTTCCTTTGCCCTTTCCTTTGTCTCGCTCTCTTTCCTTGCCCTTGCCCTTGTCCCGATCCTTGTCCTTGTCGCGGTCTGTAGCCCCATCCTCAACCTGCATAGGCTTGGCCTTGGGCTCTGCACCACGACTACTTCCCATCACCATCACACCCGCCAGCGTCTCCATCTCCGCCTTGAGATGCTGCTGGTACTGCATGACGGTGGCCAACGTAGGCGACGTGTCGACCATCAACGTGTTCTTGACCAGGGATGTCCTAAATGCAGCGTCTGCATTCTTCTGCAGCACGCCCGCCACGATCACCGACAGCCCTCTAGCCAAGATCATCGGATCTGGGCAAGTGACAGCGATACCTTGAGCTCGCTGCATCCATCTCTCCCACTGACGCAAGGCCCGCACTGCCTGCTCTGCATCTGCCGCCTTGGTAGTCTCCGTCAACGACTTCAGGAGGTGCAGCTTCTCGGACTCGCCCCCCGGGCAGTACTGAACATACAGCCGGTAGACGATCTTCACCGCACTGCGAGTACACTGCCTCGCCACCAAGTCCCTCCGGACTTCCGGTGCCAACGCTGCCAGCAACATTCCAGCAGCTCGGGCATTGACACGAGCGTACCGCCCGTCGTCCAAATCCATTCCAGAGGGCCCTTGCATAGCCAACCTCTGGTAGGGCGTACTTGCCACCCACTTCGCGTAGTGCAACGAGACCTCACTCTTGACGGCCTCCCACCAAGCACCACTTCCATCACTGAGGTCTCGCATCGGCCCGTCAATCAGCTCCATCCAGTCTTGAATGACGACCGGGCTATCCTCAGCGCCAGGAGGATCCAATGCCGGCAAAGCTGCAATCCCAGGCTTCACCTGCTCCGGCTGACCCACCTTCTGGTTCATCATGTTCAGCTGCGCCTGCTGGAGCTGCTGGATACCTGCGGCCAGCATTCCAACCAGTCCCGGCTGATCTCCGATCCCTCCACCAAACGAGGAACCGCC
This sequence comes from Symbiodinium natans, assembly GCA_905221605.1. Taxonomy (NCBI): domain Eukaryota; class Dinophyceae; order Suessiales; family Symbiodiniaceae; genus Symbiodinium; species Symbiodinium natans. Next base: position 468,122 of record CAJNDS010002232.1, on the reverse strand, counting down.
CACATTTCCAGCCCCAGAACCAGCCGACTGGTTCGGGCCACGAGTTGCACTCCTCGGCAACTCCCCTGCACTTTGCGGTCCACCTCCATACGCTTGAGGACCTCCAGGTGCTTGAGGAGCTCCAGGAACTTGGCCAACTCCCGACACACCACCACTTCCAATCTGCTGGTGCCCTCCAGGTAGCTGAAAACCTTGTGGAACTTGAGGAACGCCAGGTAGCTGAGGACCATGTGGACCACGTGGACCTCCCGAAACGCCAGGTAGCTGAGGACCTTGTAGACCTCCCGAACCACCATGTAGCTGAGGCCCTTGTAGACCTCCCGAAACACCAGGTAGCTGAGGACCTTGTGGACCTCCCGAACCACCAGGAAGCTGAGGACCTTGTAGACCTCCCGAAACACCAGGTAGCTGAGGAGGACCTCCCAAACCACCAAGAAGCTGAGGACCTTGTAGACCTCCCGAAACGCCATGTAGCTGAGGACCTTGAGGAACTTGAGGAACGCCAGCTCCAGAAAGACCACCTTGTGCTCGAGATGTCCCGTGAAGTGAGCTACCTCCTCCATGAGGTACTCCGTGAAGTGGATCATCCCCTGGCACCTGAGGACCTCCTGGAACTCGACCAACTTCCTGCTCGGCCTCGCCCCCAGACTGTCTCCCAAAACCAGCATTCATCAGCTCTTGTACCTGTCGTCGCAAAGCCACCACCTCGGTCTGCACCTGGTCTCTGCGATCCCTCATGTACTGTCCCAGCTGACGTTGCACTTCAACCCGAATTTCTGACGACCCCGTAGACCCTTGCGACGTTTGTTCTCCATGAAGTAGAGGTCCACGAGAAGGCCAACTGTTCATTCTCTCCACCGCCCTCTGGTCAAACAACGCGGAGTGACCCCCACCTTCCACGTGCTGGGTCATCACCTGGAGCTCTTCCGGCGGGGAGAAATTCCAAGGCGATTGCCTGCCGACTGCGGTGTTGCTGCTACGGCTGCTGCTCTGCTGCTGTGGCTGCGGGGCGTTCCCGGGGCCTGATTGGGTGTTAGTCCTAAAGACCCTAACATCCTATCCCCTAAACCACCACCACCAGTCGTCGTCGCTCGCAGAAAGTCTGTCAGCCTTGTCATCCATCCATATGCGCCCGTTCCAGTCTGGACATACCTCATCTCCAGCCCAGTTGTACGCGACGCAGCTGTCGGCGAACCAGCATTCGCAGTGCCTTCCATGGCGGTCTGCACCATCTGCACTGCACCAAATCCTTCGGCTGCCACTGCAGTCTCCAAGCCACCATTGCTGGACTCCAAAACCCTATGTTGCTCCACCACTGGCCAGTTGTCATTGACCTGCTCCATCTCCAGGCCACCAGTAACACCAGGGTCTCCACTGCCCAGCACACCACTATTTGTCTGCCCATCGGCAACAGCAGGTGTACTCAGGTCTCCACCCTGAACCGGTCCCACAACAACTGCACCAGTCCCATTTGCACCAGCACCATCTGTACCAGCACCAACTGTCAAAGATCCGTAGTTCGGCCCAGCTGTCTCACCAACCAGCGTAGGGGAACTCAATAATCCAGCGGTTGCGCCCAGGCCGCTTGGGCTCGTAACCTCAAGAGCGCGGGGCTCTTGAGGTCCAGCAAACGACATGGCAGCTTGGTGTCTTGTGCTTGGCTCTGGCTCGGCTTGTACTCCTTGTACGAACACAGCTTCACCACCAGAGGCTCCCTTTTCCTCACACTGCAGCACCGAAGTCCATCGGCCAGTTGTCAGGCGGTCCTACCCTACCACAGAAAGGGCGACCCCACAACACGCCACAGAAAGTCACATGCGACCTGTTGCCTGCATGTCTGTGCTGCTTCTGCTTATGTTCCGATGCCTACGGCATGTCCTGGAACCACAAAAGCCAAAGCCACGGGTGCGTCTCATTCCACACCTTTCATCACCCTAAACCCTAAACCCCAAACCCCAAACCCTAAACCCCAAACCCTAAACCCTAAACCCTAAACCTCTCTTTCTATATGAATATAAACCTTATTGACCCCAGTGGGCGGCAAAATTGCCTAATTCGTGGGCATTTTTGCCTGCTTCGTGGGCATTTGCCTGGTTCGTGGGCGTTTTTGCCTGGTTCGTGGGCGTTTTTGCCTGCTTCGTGGGCGCCCCCCCTCCCTCCCCCCCCCCCCCTTCCGGGGTTTAGGGTTTCAGCGCCTCAAGGCCGGGGTGTAGGGTTTTTCAAGGCCTGAAGGCTGCGGTTTAGGGTTTCAAGGCCTCAAGGCCGGGGTTTAGGGTTTCAAGGCCTCAAGGTCTCAAGGGTTTAGGGTCTCAAGGCTTCAGGGTCTCAAGGGTTTAGGGTCATGGGGTTTAGGCTTGGGTTTTGGGTCCGCTGGATTTTGAGCTTTAAGCTTACTGGGAATGTATTAAGTGAACTTTTGTATTTTCTCACTGTTATGGGTTTCTTGTGTGGGTGGGTTTTTTTCTAACGCTTGACAAGCTGCCCGACTAGTGAATGCTCGGACTTGAGACGCTGAACCCTAAACCCTAAACCCTAGAACCTAAACCCTAAACCCTAAACCCTAAACCCTAAACTCTAAATCCTAAACCCTAAACCCTAAACCCTAAACCCTAAACCCTAAACCCTAAACCCTAAACCCTGAACCCCGCTTTGATGCCCAGAGATGCTGGCGGCGTTGCCACGCGCTTTTTGCTGGCGTGTCTGCCTCTGTAGGGTTTAGGGTTTAGGGTTTAGGGTTTAGGGCTTAGCGTTTAGGGTTTAGCGTTTAGGGGTTAGCGTTTACTTTCGGGGAGCATGGGGCTTGCTTTTGGAAGCGCCTTGCAACAGATGTTCCTGATGTTTGCGGGTGACTTGCTGGTTCTTAGTAGGGAATGAGGTACCCTAAACCCTAAACCCTAAACCCTAAACCCTAAACCCTAAACCCTAAACCCTAAACCCTAAACCCTAAATCCTAAACCCTAAACTGCCCTTTCAGGCAGTATGTCGGTACCATTCCCTATCAAGAACCTCGGGGGAGGTGACTTGGGACCGACTGCAGGTGTCCGATTGGACTGTAAAACCCGGACGATTTCATGGGTTGCCGGCCTTGATGCCAGTCTGTACATCCCTGGTTCAAACCCATTTCTGGAGGTTTTGGGTCGAGTCGAATCCATCGTTTAGTGGCCGTTTTTGCCATGCAGCTCGGCTGAGCGAAAGATGGCTGCGTCTTCAGGAGAAGCATTCGTTGACCGAGCGGCGCCCTAGATGCATGCCAAGTTCACCTCGTTAGGTCAAAAGGTTCCTGAAGTAGCCGTCAGGGTTTAGGGTTTAGGGTTTAGGGTTTCGGGTTTAGGGTTTAGGGTTAGGGTTTAGGGTCACAGTCTTGGTTCAGAAGCCCGAGCCGTGAACCCAAACTCTTGCAAGGCTAGGTCACTGACCGTGGGAGGGTTCTTGTTCTGGTGGAACTGCTTCAACCAACTCAGAACTCCCGAGCCCAAACCTTGCGAACTACTCCATTGAGCCTTTACGAACCGAAAAATGCAGAAGACACGCGGCGTGTCTGGGCGGCACGCAGGGCTCCTGATTCCAGCCAGACAGGGAAGGAATGAGAGGAATGACATTTAGGGTTTAGGGTTTAGGGTTTAGGGTCAGGATGCACCACGACTCATGTTCCACGGCAGGGTGTCTCCAACAACGCCAATTTGCTGTCCCAAAAGCAGCATCCCCGCAGCCGCAAAGAGAGATGCACGTTGATGCGGCTTAGGCTTGTGCAAGCTGTGCAAGCTCAGGAACGGCGGATGGCAGGCAGATAGCGCATCGGTATCCAAAAGTAGCTCGCGTGTTGCTCCAAAAAACTTCGGAAAGCTCCACCCGACCGGCTCGGAGAGAAAACCGACACCAACACGATGCCGCCCAGGGCGTAACGGCCATGTAAATCCGCCTTCACGTCGGAAGCAACGCCTCCTTCACCCGTTGAGAGGGACGGCTCGCTGTTTAGGGTTTAGGGTTTAGGGTTTAGGGTTTAGGGTTTAGGGTTTAGGGTGTAGGTGTAGGGTGTCGCTAAGCAACACGAGTCACCACGTGCTTTGCAGTTTGCCTACAAGGCCTTCACCCGCACTTCTGGGCTTCGCGACTGGGTTTGGGGGCTTCAAACCCTAAACCCTAAACTTTTAAACCCTAACCCCTCAACCCTCAACCCTAAACCGTACATCCTAAACCCTCTTTAGCATGTTGCCCTGGTGCTGCACTTCATGTTCTGTATCTAAGGTTCTGTAGGTCAATCCGATTTGAAAGCCACTCTACCCTAAACCCTAAACCCTAAACCCTAAACCCTAAACCCTAAACCCTAAACCCAAACCCCTTCGTTAGGCAAGGGATGCAGCGGCCGGCACTGCTTCCAACGAGAAGCTCCCCCGAGCAAGCTGCCGACAGGCGCATCAGGCAGGGTTGGTCGCGTTTAGGGTTTAGGGCTAGGCGGGGCCATAACAGACCCACGCTTTTTTCGGCAGTTTAGCTCTGTTGCCCTCAGAATCCACTGTAAATACCGATGTTTCCTGCGTTTCGCCCATCACCTCATCCCCGCAGTTTTTGTCTAAAATCATCCTGCAAGTTTTTGAGCATCCGTAGACTACACTGGTATTTGTGGGTTTTTTTGCACTACTTCGCACTTTCGACGTGTCCTAAACTAAGCCCTGTCTTGCTTGCATCCGCTTCTGCCCAGCCCTGGTTTTAACTAACACGTTTGCTTCACCATAGTTAGAAGAGAGCATCCATGGCCCAACCATGATGACGTCCATAGTCTAGTCCGTTCTGGGAAGAGAGCATCCATGGCCAAAGCATGATGACGTCCATGGTCTACTCTGTTCTGATGAGAAGAGAGCATTCATGGCCCAAGCATGATGACGTCCATGGTCTACATGTTTTCTGCACTGCCATGGCCCAAGCATGATGACGTCCATGGTCTACAGAGAAGGTTAAACCTTCTCCTGGGCAGAACTGGCTGGAAGTTCTTGCTTTTAGGCGCACTGGGGAGCAGAAAGACGTCATTTCTCAACACTAAAGGCTGTGACCTAAGTCCTGCATCTCAGGTTTGCTGGTGGGGCCACAGTTTTGCGCGGGTCTGTTGTGGACCCGCCAGGGTTTAGGGTTGAGGGTTGAGGGCCCAGGGTTGAGGGTTTACGGTTGAGGGTTGAGGGTTGAGGGAGGGTTTAGGGTTAGGGTGTAGGATTTAGGGTTTAAGGTTTAGGGCCAGATGCCCACACCCCTGGCCTGGGAGCATCCAAAAAAGTAGAACCCCCCAAATAGTACCCATACTACAATTGGGTTGTAGGAAGCTTGAAGGGGACCTCTACTTCATGGATCCTCCCAAGGGGTCTGGGTGCATGACTGTTGCCAAGTTATGGAAGCCGCTTGGTGATGTCGTGGCTGGGGCAGGCCGTGCAGACAGAGCGGCAGGAAGACACGGACGCGCAGACACGGCTGAAAGTTTGCTTGGCAGTGCCTGGGTTCGGTAGTCGAAGGTACATGATTGTGTGTCCAGACCTGATCTTCAGGAGCATCACGGCCGATACACTCGACTTGATGCCGAGCTCGCGCATTTCCACGCGGAGCTCTCGTCTTGCAATTCGGCTCCCCGGCGTGCAATCGGATTTGGATAACGTGTTGGGGTTTGCTGTAGGCCTTAAGGCCTTAGGGTTAGGGGGAAGGTGAACCCCTCCGTTCTTCTTGCCCAAGGTGTGGGATTCAGTGGTTTTCTTTGCCTGTGGTGCCCTGGGATACCTTGTGGACTCCCTCTTGTACGCCATCTCCGGCCCGAGCTCGCGAGACCGAAACGGCTGGGATGGGTTCCAGTACGCCTGGATCCTCATGTCATTCACGGGGCTCCTTCGGGATATGTGGAATTCCTTTTTTTAACTGAGAAGTTTTTGGGCACTTCAATTCCGAAGAAGCAGCGAAAGTTCTCTAATTCCTGCTAGGGTTCTTGAAGTTCAGTCTAGGCTCATCTGGTGCTTCCATCGATCCCACTGGTTCGGGGTGAGCTTCTTCGTCGGCTCCTCCGTGTCCTTGTTGTACAGGGACCTGACCAGAACCCCCGAGCCGGGGTTCCTTGGGGACCGGGCAGGAAACCTTTTCCCTTTTTGGAATTATATAGAGTCCTACGTTCTATAAACGGTTAGCCTTTTTGGGTTCTATAGAATCCTAGTATATACATATATATATGTGTATAGATGTATGTATATATATATATATATATATTTACATAAAGGTGAACCCCTTTTTTGGGTCTAGGGTGCTCGGCCCTCCCGGAGGTTCGGCAGGCAGACGTGCCCCGAAGACCTGCTGAATGGCTCCATGGAGGCGGCCTACTGGTGGAGCCAGGCCTTCATCCTCCTGCCTCTTGGTGTTGGGTTAGGGTTGAGGGTTTTTAAGCGGACTTGCTTGGGCTGTAAAGCGCGCGATAAATTCTCTTGCAAAACAGCAGGCCTGAGGCCAGGTCAGAGCCTAACGGCCAAAATTGAAGGAGTCGGGTTCGAGAGCTCCTATACAATGCCCTAGCCCGCGGACTCTTGTGGAGGCAAAAGTGTGGCCCACCAGGGGCGTGGCCCCTGCGCCACGACAGCTGGTTTCCAGGCTTTGCCTTTGTCATTAATTGCGTCAGGCGCCATGTCCGAGCCAGCGTAGGTGGCTCTGCACTTCGGCTGCTTGCGCAAATGCTCTGCCAAACGAGCTCCTGTCCAAAATTCTGTACAGCAGACTTCGCAACGGGTCCCAAAGCATACACGTCGTCCTGCCGAGTACAGCCTGTGTGTTGTAGCTCGGTGGACCGACAAGCGCCTCTTCGACAGGAAACTGCGATTACAAAGGCCGCAAGTGTGCGTGAGCCGGGAGTCCTGGGTCTTCACAATAGCAACTGCCACACCGGACCCCACTCGCTTGTCCACTTCCTCCCAGCAAACGTCAGGCCTCCGTAGACCACATTTGCGCAGGTAGAAGCGGCTAGCCACACGCAGCAAAGGCCGCTTTCCCCGCAGGACATCTGCGAGCGTCGCCAAATCGGCTGTGGCCGGCAGCTGTCGAACCAGGGCCTCCAAGGGCTTGTGCACGGAGGCGACCTCGAAGAGTGACGTCCTCGCGTCCACCAGCCATACCCCGTCGGCCTCCAAGCCGGGCCAGGTTGGTTCCATGCCCTCTTCCGTGATCTCTCCGAGAGCTCGGGTCCTTGCAGAATGCAAAAACTCTTCTGGGCTCGCTACTTTCAGAGCGGACAGTACCTCTGCGTTCGTCATCCGTTCTGAACTGCGCTTGTAAAATGGGCGGATGCAGCCACGGAAGATGCCCATCAGCGGTGCGACAGCGGAGGAGCGCTCCTGGCTCGTCTGCAGTCGCCAAAGCCCTGCGCCATGCAGATACTTGGGAACGAGCCTGGACAAGACCAGCTCCCGTTTCTCGGCAAAGGTGAGGCAGGGGTTGTGCAAAATGCGAGCCCTGTAGACCTGAAAGGCCTGCTGCACTAGGCCTGCACGGTGCTTGATGTTGGCTAGCTCGCTGCAATCAGAAGTAGTGACACTGCCCAAGTGTGTATACTCCTTGACTACACGCAGCAAGCCCAAATGGCCACTGGGCAGCTGAACCCCTACGGCAGGTACTTCGCTGCAAAGGAGTTGCTGCCGTGCCGCCCTGGATCCATTGCCGCGCAGTGCAACAAGGGCCTCTGTCTTCCCCGGGGCGAGGTTGGCTTCAAGCCCCAATGCAGAGAGCCCAAAAATAGCCAGGGCGCCGACTGCGCTAAGGGCCGGCGCTACAGCATCTGCCTGTGCTGCCTGGAAAAGAATGGCAACATCGTCCGCCCAGGTCGGGGCCTCAGTGCACTGCTTAGGCTCAAAGCCCTGTATCAGGTGTGACGAGAGTCCTCTGTCACGCAGGGTGGCCTGCACGTCATGAAGGAAGCGGCTGAAGAGGAAGGCAAAAATGGTGTCTGCAATCGGCGCGCCAGGAGCGGATCCGGACTCCGTCGCGTAGAGCGTGAATCCAGGACTGCCATCCGCAAACCATGTCCTATGCAGTTGCGCCTTCAGCAAACGGTGGAGCTCCGTGGGGAGGCCTAGGGCCTCTGCCCAGTCCCCACGAAGCATTTCCTCAACAAAGGCATCCTGATCTTTGCGATGGACGAAAAGAAGGGCGGCTCGACTCCGCAGCTGTTCAGCGCTAAGGCTGCAACACTCTCCCCTGGTCAGGAGGTCTCTGACCACGGAGTAGTATGCATCCTTGCAGTCCAAAAAGAGGACTCCTCCGCTGAGGCCGCTGGCTTGCAGCCAGAGCAGGTGACTCCTCACGAAGGCCGAGGGTTGTGACAGGGTGCGGCGTGGCAGTCCCCCCACCTGTCCTGAAGCCCTGACATGTTCTAGCTTTTCAATGAGCTTCGGTCGTAGGGCTTTTTGGTATGCCTTTGTATCAGCCTCCAACAAGAGGATCGAGCGCCACCCTCCGGGCGTGGAAGCATCTTTATTGGGTTTGGGGATGGAGTGCATGTTACCCCCGCACCACTGCAGTGGGCTGGTGCCCCTAGCCGCAATTTTGAGCATCACAGGCAGGAAAAGAATTCCCGCTTGTACCGGATCGGCCTGATATGCTTCAGCCGGCACTCCTGAGCGCCCACACGCTCTGCCTGCCTGGAGTGCCTTGAAACCCCGCACCAGATCGGCGAGTGTTGGGCATTGTTGCGCGTCGAGCACCTTGTCAAAAGGTTGCACTGCAGTTGCCGTCCGACGCAGGTCGTCAGGCGTTACCGAGCTGGCGCGCTCAGGCCTGGCAAAATGCTGGCCAAGCTGCTTGGTAACTTCGACTCGCCCTACTGCTGGCCCTGTCGGAGTCTGCAGCAGTGGGACAACCTTGGGCACCTTGAACCTCCTGCCCTGGCGTGTCACAGCTCGGATCAAGTGTGCGAAGGCGGCCGGACCCGCCTCTCGGGCCGTGGCGGTTTGAGTGCGGATGAATTGCGCCTTGTCCGCCTGGAAGCAGTACCGCACACGCCGGTTCAGCCAGTGGAGTTCAATGACATTGTCTGCGACCTGCGCTGATATCCGCCTGAATTGTTCCACCGGAGGGCGGTGGCCTTGCCAAGCGCGGAAAACACACAGAAGTGCCGCTTTGCGCTCCTGCTGGCTAAGCGCCCGGAGGCGCAGGCGTTGCAGTCGCCTGCGTTGAACTTCTTCAAGGGTGGCTTCTGTGAGGGCCGGGTGTCTTGGCGGCGCTGGCACAGAGGGCAAATTAGCCGAGACAAAAGTCTGAAGATGCGCATGTAATGCCTCGACGTGGCTCGTCGCATCAACCTCCCACCCGATAGTAGGTGCGGTGTGCAGCGCCTGTCGTACGACCGAGAGGCCGTATTCCGTACGTACTGCTTGCTGACAGATCCGCAGCTTGGGCTTGTTTGCAGCGCCCATCACCCTGGCCTTGAAGGTTGCTGCCACAGGGCTGTGGTCAACACCCGCGCGGAGGTCCTTAAGGTCAGGCGTATCCTCTGTCCGCGTGGCCGCAGCGAAGGTGGCATCATAGAGGATGTAATCGATGAGCCCTTTGCGACCCTGAGGGCTGTGCCAGGAAGTTAAGCGTTTCCCTGAATGGGAAAACTGGTGGGTCACTTCCAGGCGGAATTCAGCTGCCAGATCCAGCAGTTCCCGCGCATTTGGGCATCGTGGTTGTGAGCTGGTGGTAGCAGGCTCTAGCGACGAGCTTTCAAAGCGGGCATTAGCATCAAGGAAAAGGATGGGCACGTAGCCCCGCGGTGGGAGGCGCAGCGCTTGTGCTAAAGAGCGCCACCATTTCATGCGAACATCGGGCGGGGCAGCCGCCACGGGTGCATGTCCGCTGACCAGGCAGAACTTGACTCCGCCAGCGTGCGCAAGTGCAACCAAGAGCTGCGGCTCGGCCCAGATGATGGAGAAGCTATCCCTGTCCCAAAATGCCGGTTGTCGTCGCTGCGCAGAGTGGCTCACCGCCTGGGAACGGTGCAGCCAAAGCTGGCATCCTCCGATGCCTTCACATGTGGCCGGCGAACTTAAGACCCAGTATTTGCCACTTGCACTGACGCCTGTCTCATGGGTTCTTGTCTCTTGGAGTCCGGCAGCGTGGCATTTGAGTGCATCAAGCCCCCTGGCCATGATTTCCTTCGCCGCTTGGCCTTTGAGGGACAGGCAGTTGTACTGCAAAAACAGGACGTCAACATCTTGTTCTGCGGCATTGGCCCCAGGCTCTGGGTCAAAGTAGCCCGTGCTGGGCAGCTGACAGGGTGGCATCAAACAAGCCGCTCTGGTCCAAGTGCCATCGGCAGTCAATGAGGGCATGGAAGCAGCCAGTGCCCGACAAGAGCAAGCCCATAGCCAGTCAACGTGGCCTTCGTGCACTCCTTGCCAGAAGCAGTCCGGCATGAAAGCCAGTGCTGGATATGCGGAGCCTAGAGCGGCAGACTTTGCAACGGCATCCGCAAGTTCATTGAAGGCACAACCAGTATGAGACGTGACTTTGAAGGGGAAGACGGGCAGCCCCTTGATGCGGCAAGCGCATCCCAAACTGACCGCAGCTGCCCCAGCCGCGTCATCTGGACCTGCGCTGATATCCGCCTGAATTGTTCCACCGGAGGGCGGTGGCCTTGCCAAGCGCGGAAAACACACAGAAGTGCCGCTTTGCGCTCCTGCTGGCTAAGCGCCCGGAGGCGCAGGCGTTGCAGTCGCCTGCGTTGAACTTCTTCAAGGGTGGCTTCTGTGAGGGCCGGGTGTCTTGGCGGCGCTGGCACAGAGGGCAAATTAGCCGAGACAAAAGTCTGAAGATGCGCATGTAATGCCTCGACGTGGCTCGTCGCATCAACCTCCCACCCGATAGTAGGTGCGGTGTGCAGCGCCTGTCGTACGACCGAGAGGCCGTATTCCGTACGTACTGCTTGCTGACAGATCCGCAGCTTGGGCTTGTTTGCAGCGCCCATCACCCTGGCCTTGAAGGTTGCTGCCACAGGGCTGTGGTCAACACCCGCGCGGAGGTCCTTAAGGTCAGGCGTATCCTCTGTCCGCGTGGCCGCAGCGAAGGTGGCATCATAGAGGATGTAATCGATGAGCCCTTTGCGACCCTGAGGGCTGTGCCAGGAAGTTAAGCGTTTCCCTGAATGGGAAAACTGGTGGGTCACTTCCAGGCGGAATTCAGCTGCCAGATCCAGCAGTTCCCGCGCATTTGGGCATCGTGGTTGTGAGCTGGTGGTAGCAGGCTCTAGCGACGAGCTTTCAAAGCGGGCATTAGCATCAAGGAAAAGGATGGGCACGTAGCCCCGCGGTGGGAGGCGCAGCGCTTGTGCTAAAGAGCGCCACCATTTCATGCGAACATCGGGCGGGGCAGCCGCCACGGGTGCATGTCCGCTGACCAGGCAGAACTTGACTCCGCCAGCGTGCGCAAGTGCAACCAAGAGCTGCGGCTCGGCCCAGATGATGGAGAAGCTATCCCTGTCCCAAAATGCCGGTTGTCGTCGCTGCGCAGAGTGGCTCACCGCCTGGGAACGGTGCAGCCAAAGCTGGCATCCTCCGATGCCTTCACATGTGGCCGGCGAACTTAAGACCCAGTATTTGCCACTTGCACTGACGCCTGTCTCATGGGTTCTTGTCTCTTGGAGTCCGGCAGCGTGGCATTTGAGTGCATCAAGCCCCCTGGCCATGATTTCCTTCGCCGCTTGGCCTTTGAGGGACAGGCAGTTGTACTGCAAAAACAGGACGTCAACATCTTGTTCTGCGGCATTGGCCCCAGGGTCAAAGTAGCCCGTGCTGGGCAGCTGACAGGGTGGCATCAAACAAGCCGCTCTGGTCCAAGTGCCATCGGCAGTCAATGAGGGCATGGAAGCAGCCAGTGCCCGACAAGAGCAAGCCCATAGCCAGTCAACGTGGCCTTCGTGCACTCCTTGCCAGAAGCAGTCCGGCATGAAAGCCAGTGCTGGATATGCGGAGCCTAGAGCGGCAGACTTTGCAACGGCATCCGCAAGTTCATTGAAGGCACAACCAGTATGAGACGTGACTTTGAAGGGGAAGACGGGCAGCCCCTTGATGCGGCAAGCGCATCCCAAACTGACCGCAGCTGCCCCAGCCGCGTCATCTGGACGCATTGCAGCGCTGCCGAAAACCAGGTCAAGCGCTGCGCTGCAATCAGCTGCAACGAAGCTCTGTGCCACAGGATTGTGCAGGCAAAACCCTAGGGCATGCACGATGGCTCGGACCTCTCCATCGTATGCCGCTGTAGCTTCGGGGACAGCCCCTCCTATCCAACCCACCCTAACGGGAACGCCACCCTGCAGTCCTAAAACAACGACCGACCAACCCCCTAAGCCCTTTTCGGCAAAAAAGGAGCCGTCAGTGAAGTAGTAACAGGCTTGAAGGGGCAGATGTCGCTGAAAGGGTGCAAGGGAGTGCCACCCTTGTCGAGCCACTGGCAAGAGAGAATGGATCGCATCCAGATCTTGGGCTAGGCTGTCCCACGAATGCTCATGCAATATGTGCTGACCGATCTCCGGGATCAGCCCAAAAGCAAGTCCTGCTGGCGGCGGCTCAATCAGCTCATCAAGGGCGATCCGCTTAATGCTCTGGCCAGCGTCGTCACATGATGCTTGGGCTTCTTTCTGCAGGGGCTCAGTGTGCGTCGAATTTTCCGGCCTGAAAAGGATATGCCTTCTGCCAAGCGGGGTAGGCACAGTCATGCGCACCCCAGGATCGCAGAGTTGCTCCGGGGCTGCCACACAAGCGTTCTCAACCGAATCGTGTGTGCCTTGTGCGGTGGCGGAGTCAGGCTGTTGTTCATTCGCAGTGCTCCCTGTGCTGTCCGGAATGGGCGGTGTAGGGGGCCTGGCAAAAGGGAAAAGGTATTGCAGGGGCATTATCCTGTCAGGCAGAGGATCACTCACGGGCCCGCGTGCGTCTGTCAAGAGCAGGTGACCGGAGTGCAAGATGGCAAGATAACGCTCCCCAAGCCCATCGCAATGGAAGGAAGCTGGGCGTGTGCGGAGAAGTGTGTGCCCCAGGTCGGTCCAAGTCGACCGTGGAGCGACATTTGCAGTACAGACCGCCCCGCCAATGCCACGGCCATCAATGGGTAACGCCACCAAGCCCGGCTCCGCATTTGCCAACGTTACCACAAACTGTGGCTCGGGGAAGTCAGGCACTGGCACTTGCAAGTGCTGGATCGATCTGACAGCATGTGGCATGGAGCGTATGACCATCAGCAAGGTCCACTCCCATCGCTGACGCGGATGGTAGGTCATGATCCGGATTTGATGGTGGACGTCAAAGACAGTGAAGCGTGCGCCTGGCTCTGCGAAAGCACGAGGGGCGGACTGCCCTGCAACATTAAGGAAAATCCGGTCAATAACCTCATCAAACTCTTCCGGGAAAAAGGTGGGATTGCCAATAGGGGTACCTTCGAACCGGAAGTGATCAGCCCGGCAACCCATGGACGCAGGCAGAGCGGCATCTGACGGTGGAGTGCCCAGATCTGTGCGTTCTTGCGTCTTTGGTCGAGGTAGCTCTTGCCGGGTCTGCAAGAGGCTATGCGCCTCTTCGGTTGGCCTGGGCACATAATGATGCGCTGCTCCATGCTGGGGCTGTTCAAGGCTGCTGACCCGCAAGTGGGGAGGGGAGGGCAGGTCAGCAACCATGTGAAGTACATCGTTATTAACAGGCCACAACAGGAAGAGGCGCAGCATGTATGGCACCGGCACTAGATGCCATGTCTCCCGTGCCTCGAAGTTATCCTGCGCCAAGAAGATAGGGGAGTCCCCACACATCATGCCTGTGTCATGTACCCGATGGGCGTCTTGCCACTCTGGCAGTAGCGCAAGTGCCTCAGAAATCTGTGCTGCTGTCGCGGGCAAGCGGCACGGAATGTGCAGTTGGATCTCGCCTCGCACCCTCGAGATGACCAAAGCTGTCTGTGAGACAGCCAAGGCCTTGCCAAGCAGTATAAAGCGAGATTCGCATGCACGCTCGACGCCATCACTGAGGACTTGGAAGGCCTCGTCAGCATCCTGTGGCAGTGGCAGAAGCTCCACAGTGGGTACATCAACGGCAAAGAGGTCAAGATGAGGCCACGAACGGAAGAGCGCGGCTCGTGGCAGAGCAGGCACAGCAGGCGGCGAGTCCGTAAGGAGGACATAATCGCCGTCTTGAAGAGTCCCTGCCATCATATGGCCTGGGAGGCCGTTCACATATGCCCGCACCCCGGCATTTCGCTCATCCCCGCTGAGGAAGTCCTCCGCATCAACATCGGAGTCTATTACCTCATGCCTCAGGCCTCCGCCGAGTGGCCGGCGATCGACGAGCACGTGGAGATGGAGATCGAGTGGATGCCAGAGGGCGAGTATTTCGGTAATAGGGCCGGTACGGCCTGGGTGTGATTGCGCCAGGCGAAATGCACCTTGATAGGGTGCGCTGCCCCGCAGGGCGTGCTCATGCATCAGGCTAGATACTGCCTGAATCAGCGCGGTGGGTTCCATGCTTGCCGGTTGGACCCCTGCAATTGCACTTCCGGCCACCAAGAAGAGGACAGGTCTGCCAGGGAGTGCAAACATGTTGGTGGTAGTCGTGGAGGTGGAGGCCGTAGCCGCTGCCCCGTCCTGGTTTGCCTGATAAAAGACCCCGGCAGCTGGCCTTTGACGACTTCTTGTCCAAGGCGGTTCCGTGGATGACGTCGCCCCTGTGCCGTCGGCCTCCGCGTGACAAGTCATGTTGAGTCTTTGCAGACAAGCTGATGCACCTCGGGGATTGGTGATGAGACGCGCCGGAGACCTGCGCCATCTCCTGGCCTGCTCAGGCGTCAGATCCATCTCAAAAGTGTCTGTGCGCGGCCCCGGACTCGTTGGCGGCGAGCTGTGGTGGCCAACCAGCAAGTCCGTCCAATCGCCAAAATCCGATGAGGGGAAGAAACAGGCAAACCAGGGCCGGCCCGGCACCGGTCTCGAGTATGCATCGTCAATGGGCGCGATGGTACGCAGTGTGTCAGGGAGAGCGTAATGTGGCACACGAAAAAGCACAGGCATCATGCTGGTAACGCTCAACCTCAGGTATTCTTGCTGCGCATCAAGGTCGGTGGGGCCAAGCAGGTATACATGCCGGCCATTTAGGACACCGTTGGTTTGATGCAACCTTGTCAGTGGAGCTCGGAGTTGGGCCCATTTACAAAGCCAAGCCGCAATGTCTTCTAGGCTTCCGGCCCCATGAACAGGTACCACCGTGAAAAACCCCTCGCCTACGACAACAGCCTGTTGGTGCACCTGTGCATGCCCAAGGTCGCCGAGGCGTTGGATGATGTGCTGCTGCCAATCCTGGGCGGTGGTGTCAAGAGGGGAGGTCTGGCTACCAATCGGCGGTGGCAAGGGGGTCATGCGTGCCGCAATGCCCGGCAGCCGGTCCAGGAAATATCCGACTGTGCGGATGTCAGGCGCTTCAGGGGAGAAGCCTGGTGCCACAAACGAGCCAGAAGGGACCTCTCGAAAGCCTGTCCAGCGTGCACCGTTGAGGAACCAGCCTTTGATACGGGGATCAACAATGGGTAGCGCCTCTGTGGTGCTTCTAAAAGGCACAACTATAAAGACCAGGCTGTCGAGGGGCCGCCTATCCACCCAAACCCAAGAACCCCTATGGGCCTGTGCCGGCACCAAGGTGAAAAGGAGCTCCCTGAAGGCAACCCTCTGCTCTGGCTGGCAGGCGTTGACAATGACATGGAAGCCTGTCAGGGTGGCCCCTTTTCTTGCTGCAGCCTGCCACAAAGCAGCCAGGATCTGTCCTAGATCAGGGTTGCCTATGAATTCAACCGAAACAGCCCCGAACTCCGGAATGCCAAGGCGGCAAATCAGCGGGTTTCTAGGCGGCGGCATAGTTGAGTCAAGTCCCCCGCTATCTGGAGGTTGCTCCCCTTCTGCATCGGGGGTTGTGGTGGTAGTCGTGGTGGACGGCAGGGTGGCCGCCAAGGTCATGAGCAGCTGCCTTAGACCTGGAAAGTGTAGGGCAGTGCTGACTGTGTCATGGGTCGCATGCGCTGCTGGCTGTGCAAGAGCAAGAATGCCCCCCTTTGCTGCAAGCGACAGAATGAAGTCAGTGGGTGGATCAGCCAACGCTGAATCCAGCAAAAATTGCCTCACGCTTGCCAAGATGCGCTGTTCGACCTGGGGCAAACTGCGGTTAAAGGGAATGGCGGCAAAAGCATGCGGTGTCTGCCCAAAAACCCCACGCAGGTCCGCAAGAACAGCCTCCCTGCAGGGCGCAGCTCCCTCGGCGGGGAGCATCATGCAATGCAAATCAACTCCGTGCATGTGCGGCTGAAAGGGCAAAAAGTGCGACCGCCACCGGCTTATCCCCGTCTCCCTTGCAAGGTGGTTGGTGGCAGCCTGGATGACCTGTGCATGCGTGGCAATGCGCGGAAAGTTGTCAATTCGCACAAGCCTGCCTGGAGTGTGGAACGCAACAACAAGATCGCCTTGGTGCTCCTCGTAGGGAATGACAACAAAACAGGCCGTTTCGCTATCATTCGTGCTAGAGGTGGCTCCCGTGCTGCTTGTTCCGGAGCTGTGGGTGTTCTCAAAAGCAACATGGGTCTGCACTACCAGGGCAGGCGTCGGGTGGAGAATCCCCGGCATGAATGGGTCAGTGCATGCACGGCTGAGGCTGTTTAGGCTGATCCTGCCCCTTGCGACGTCAGGTGCAAAACGTCGTGGAGGCCCTGGGCACACTTGAGTGATGCGCAGGGCAACTTCATAGGATGACGCATCATCCGGCAGCGCCAAGGTGCAAAACTCCCTCCCGAGCCGCCTGAGATCAACAGGTACCGGGAGCCGCCCTGGGGTGACATGTGCTGCTCGCAAGATCAGTTGCAGGGCAGGGAGGCCTGTGAATGCCGGCTTAAGTACCGCAACAGCAGTGATGGGACCATCAAGTGATGCCTTCACGGCATCCTGAATCACATGCAGGATATCCCATTCTGGCCGGATTCGTCTCAGCCTAACATGCCCAACAGTGTCAAAGAAAGCATATGCCTCCTCTCTGGCAGTGCCCACTTGAAAGACATCGAGCTGATTCAAGGGCACTGATGAGGTCACACTCAGCCATGCTGTGGAGGCCCCTTCAGAAAGTGGAACCTGTGTTGCAAAAGATTCCAGCTGTCCTGAGGCCGTGTCAGTGCTTGGAGCAAAATGCATGTCTGTGTCGCCCGACGTGAGCACGAAAGCAGCGTGCCATGGACTTGCTTGCAATGGCCTAGCTGGTGTCCCATCTGAATGCCTCTGCAGAACCCCTGCGCAGCAAGATGTGGGAGGCAGGTGCGGCTGCACAACAAGACCTCTCGGGTCCTTGGGGGCAATGTCAAGCACGGATGCGGATGCACAAGGGTAGGGCCAAAAGTTACGTGCTCCCGGCGGAGTCGCAAAGCTCACAGGAAGGTGCTGGCGTCTAAGTGCTCTAAGCACCCTGATGGACAGTCGGGCTGAAAGCTCGTCCATGGGGGACGGCTTGTCCTCTGTACTATCGCAGAAGCGCACGAGTTTGGGCAGAGCACTTTTAGCCTGGCCCGAAGCCTTGGTGGCTTTGCAGATGCATCCCTTGCTGTGTGGGTGATCTCCTCTTGGGAGGAGGGGCACAGTGCAGCGGGGAAAGTCCGTCCTATTCGAGCTAGGAAAAGAAACCCCACTATCTTCCGTATCAAAGAGCCTAGGGTCTGAAATAAGCTGTACTTCAAAATCCCTGGCAACTTCGTACTGAAGACTGAAACCAAGCAACGTGGCGTGCGCTGGATGCAGTCACTTTCATTTGTGACTGAGTGAAGCAGCCCGAGGGTAGGCGCCCACTGTGGCGGTGCTAGCCTCAGGCCTTGCCAGGGGGCGGCTTCTTCTGCCCATCTGCCTTGCTGTCCTCGTCGTCGATGTTCACCACTTCCATTGCCTGGTCCGTTGCGGTTGCCGCCTTGCGTCGAGGGGTTCTTTCTCGATCCCGCTCCGCGGTTTCTGCTTCCGTTGCTGCCTTCACACGTGCCGCCGCCACTGCATCCAGGAGAGAGCGCGCGGAGGCTTGATGCTGCGCCCGCTGTAGTCTCAGGGCTTGTTCCAGCTGCAATTGGTTGTCGACTTTTTCGTCTTGTGCCACTGCAACCGCATCTTCGAAGGCCTCCGCGTCGATGCCTTCCATTCCAGCCAGCTCGGTGCTTCCCCCGACCTTGTTTTGCAGGGAGGACGACGCTTCTGCCAAGGCGGCCGCCCATTGCAGTTCGCCCTCGTCCAGCTCGCCCAGCACCTTCTGTTGATCTTCGATCTGCTTCTGTAGCATTTCCTGAATCTGGCCCAGATAGGTGCTCCATCCGGCCAAATAGGTTGCCCTCGCCGTTCGCACCTTGGAGAGCTCCTTGCGAGCTTTCTGCTGGGCCGAGACGGCCTTGTGGAGGAACTTGGCCTCCTCCTCGGACTCTTGCAGCTGGTGCGTCTCCAGTAGCGCCTTGAGCGCCTCTGGCAACTTGTCCTTGGTCTGCTCCATGGCTTGTACCAACTGCTGGAGTGCCTGCTTTTCCTGCGAAGGCGCTGAGGTCGATGTCGCCGATCCAGTAGCCTTTGCAGAGGCCAGTGCTTGTGGCGGTGTTGGTGGCGGTGGCACCTGTCGAATTGAAGGCGCCACCCATTCTCCCGGCGGTGGCCCAAGAGGTGCTTGCTTCGCAGCCCCTTTGCCCCCTTTGTCTCGTCCTTTGCCGCCACGATCTTTGCCCTGCGTTCCCTTCATTGCCGGGGTCTGCAAGGTAGTGTTCTCGGCTTGCCCGCGTCTCCTCGGTGACCTGGGCGATGGTGCAGCTCTTCGTCTCGGTGAGGTCCACGGTGCCGTGTAAGCTTGCAACGACCCCCCACACACCGAGCAGAAAGCTGCCTTTGCCGACCGATTGGTAAAGCACTGATTGCACCATGAATGGCTTGCCATTGTACCCGTTCGTTGTAGTCCCGCCCAGTGAAGAGCGCGGCTGGGTAAAGCAGACTGAGAATGATGGCCCTGCAGAAGTTTGCAGGCCCTGAGGATCTCGGCCGTGCTGAGCCTCGCTGGCTTGTCCAGAGTCCGAAGCTGTGTTCTCGCCACACACCTCTGTCTCCGACGCCGGCGGTGCCAGGCCGGCTCGGAACGAGCCGTCGTTCCCAGAGTGCTCGATAGCCACCCACAGAAAAAGTCCCAGAAAGGCCACCAGCCGTCCAAGAAACATAAAAAGGGGATTGGCAATAGGTCCAAAGCGAACAGCTATTGCAGCAGGCGCCACTCTGCACTAAAAGGCGCAATTCCGTCCCGTGCGCAACTACGGGTATGCGCAGTAACCAGACTCCTCTAGGGAGTGGCTCTTAAGCGTGCACCTCCAGAATTGGTACAGTGCAGGCCAGTGAAAGTCGTGGGCAATTTAAACAGCCGCACTAGGGTTTCCAGGCAAATGGCGTGTGGACTCAGAAGAGAAACTACACAACACCTTAAGCCAGAACGCCTGGGTTGAGGGTTTAGGGTTTAGGGTTTAGGGTTTAGGGTTTAGGGTTTAGGGTAAGGAGGGAAGGAGGGGGAAAAAAGGGGCCAAAGTTTAATACCCTTTAAGGGATTCGAGTAGGGTAGCAGGGAAGGAGGGGAAGTCTAGGGCCCTAAATGTATACCCTTTAAGGGATTCGAGTAGGTAGCCGGGAATTGAGGCATAGCGCCTTTCAGGGATTCTAACAGGGTGCCTCATTCCCCAAACTCCCTAGTAACCAAACAGTAAGGCTGGGCCCCTTCGTGTCCTGGCGGGTCATGGTGACCTCGCGGGCCTTAGACCGGGTCTACCTGCCGCGCGTGAGGCAGTGGTGGGAGAGCTGTGCCGAGCTTGGCAAGGCTCTTCGCCGCGCAGTCTCCGTCTGCGAGACGGTTCAGCCTTACCTCACCTTGACCATCCGCTGCCAGGAGCCCGAAGGGCGCAGCACGCGCAGCCCATCTCAAAGCCCAGCTCAAAGGAATCTGGGGAATCAAGTGAAGAGCCCGATCTTCCTGCACTTCTTTCTCGATGACGACGTCGGCGACGGCGACTCCGAGCCCTCTGAGCCTGAGGAGCCTGAGGCTATATCGCCCTTGGGAATAATTTTTTGTATTTTTGTTTATATAAAACCCAAGAGGATATTTAAAAACATATTTTTAATTAAGGTTCTTAGGGGAGTATAGTGAGGACGAGGAGCAACCTTGGGAAGAAGGAGAAGAAGCTCGGAGGACTCTGATGGTTGACGAGAAGAAGCTGCGCCGTGGCCGGCAGCCCAATGTTGGGGTGCTGGTCTACGGGAGGTGCGGTGACTACATCCACCTTCCCCAGGGTGAGGGCGGTGAGGCAAATACCGTGACGGTGAGCAGCGAGCAGTACAAGACTTTTCGGGACCACTCCGATCCTTTCTTGTTGTTCTTGTTCCACAAGAAGGTTCTGCTCTCGGCAGACGCAACGACCCGCAGGAGGCTGTGCAAGGTCCTTCCTTGCGTCATGGTGCCACTGAGCGCCCTTCTGGGGGCCTTCCTCTGGTTTAGCGACTCCTCATTGCGGTCAGCTCCCATAACACGCGGGAGCCTGGTGTTCCTGATGCTGCCAGACTTGGTGCAGGTCTTCTTGCATAGCAACACTACGCTCCAGCATCCTGGCTCCACCCGCAACCCTTGGGCAGAGGCCGGAGCTCTGCTACAAAAAGGGTCAGAGTGCCTGAGAACCAAGACCACGCTGGGGAGCATCATTGCGCTTTGGGACTCGACGTTCTTCTACTGCGGCTCCTTCATCTTTATCTTCATTGGGTGCTACCAACTTCATGCTGCAGCGAACTCCTTGCGTGAGCTGAGAAACCTCCTGCATCTTCATGACCACGACAGCCCGAA
This sequence comes from Symbiodinium natans, assembly GCA_905221605.1. Taxonomy (NCBI): domain Eukaryota; class Dinophyceae; order Suessiales; family Symbiodiniaceae; genus Symbiodinium; species Symbiodinium natans. Next base: position 447,243 of record CAJNDS010002232.1, on the reverse strand, counting down.
GTTTCAGGCCATCATCTTGCACTTGGCTCAGGGAGAGCCCTAACCCCCAAAAACCCAAGCCCACAAAAAACCCCCCAAAAAGGCTCTAAACTCACGCGGGTGCAGGCACAGAAGTAAGAGCTCAAGGCTTCGGGGTCCCGGAGTCTCATCTAAGGCACAGGCTACATCGAATCCGTGCCAGGATCGTCCACAAGCAACGCTTGAAGTACATTGGAGCACACGCCTTTCCGGACGAGCTGAAGCCAGATTTGACTCTCGGCTGGTGGTTTGAGACTCGGGCGCTAATCTTCTCAGACATCAAGCGCTCCGTTTCCAAACGGGTCTTGATTCTCGGCCTCTGTGGGGTCGCAGAAGCTGTGATGGTGGTGCTGACCTGCCTGGCAGTCTTGTTAGATACGGGGAACGACTTTGAGATAATGTGCTATGCAGCAGCCTTTGGTATATTCCTCGGCACGATGATCGTGCTCTTCGTATACCTGGGCAATACTGTCAACGTGGAGTTGTTGTCCGGCCTCGAGGAGATAGAATCGCCTGACCCAAGCGGCGCCGATTCGCCAGTGTCGCCTTTCAGATCACCTATCGGTCGCAGGGTGTTCTTGACACACGGGAGGACGCGTGATGAGAACGCGAGGCACTTGGTCAATGAGTTCTTGGACTACGAGCGGTTGCATCCACGGCAGCTTACATTTCTCGGAGTGCCTTTTACTTGGCAGTTTGCCACATACTATGCGGCTCCCTTAGGGACCTACGCGATCGGTATGATCTACTGGATTCTCCAACAAGCCTTCACAAACACCAAGCACGCGTCTTAAAGCCAATGTGCTTGTGGCCATGCTGGTGAGTTGTCGACCGCAACAGCAATCGTGTAGAGGTTGCCTCGGAGAACCCGCCCTTGGCCGTGCGCCTTTGTGGCAACAAAGTCTTGCCGCACCTTTTGGTCTTGCATTGCTAGGGCCATCCGGGCCTCATCTGCCCAGATTTTCTGGGAGGATCCAAGAAGTAGAGCCCCCTAAGTAGTACCCTCAATACTACTAGTGGGTCATTTTTTAGGAACCCTGAAAGGGATCGACTTTTGGATCTTCCCAGGCGTCTGGGTGGCGGCAAGCAAGGTGTCCCGCATGTTCAAAACAGGATCTGGCAAGCCAGCCATAAGCTTTTGCAAGCTGCAGATCTCTTTCGTGCGACCGTAGCCGTTGGACTTTTGAAGACTGACAGCAGGTGTGCTGCTTTCCAAAGCGTAGCCATCAAGTTGATGAAATGCAAGGAAGCAAGGATGCCTGCCAGGCTGTTCGATTGTTAACTTCGGCTTCACGCCTCCTTTTGCTCGAGCGTGCAGATGTGTAGAGGCATGTAAAGACGAGCCAGATTAAGTTGCCTGCATGCGGCATGGGCTCATTCAAGAGCAGTAGGTGTCTGCAACCAGTTTCAGTGCCGAGCGTGCCTACTGATCACACAGGTAGCACCATAGGCAGGCTGCAGTTTGCTGCCGTGTACGCAAGCGCGCCGTGTGCTGGCGCATGCCGTGGTCAGGGGTGTCGCGGGCATGTGACATGTTTCCGAAATCCAAGCCCAAAGCTGCAAAAGTGCTGATTTTCTGGACCCCGAGTCCCTGCAAACTCACAAAGATCCCTGGATCTGGAGGATTGTGTGACCGGGTTTGGGTTTGTGGGATGCGAGTGGAACAAGCAAGGGCAGGCCCCAGTGCGAAGGAAGGTGTTGTGGAGCCACAGCCTGTGAGCCGGGTTTAGGGTTTAGGGTTTAGGGTTTAGGGTTTAGGGTTTAGGGTTTACGGGCACAACTCTTTTTAGGCTCCTTTTCAGGGCCTTTTTGATGACAACCTACCAACACAAAGAACGTTTTGGGCACTTATGGTGCGGCGGCGGGAGGAACCCCCTAAACCGTAAACCCTAAACCCTAAACCCTAAACCCTAAACCCTAAACCCTAAACCCTAAACCCTAAACCCTAAACCCTAAACCCTAAACCCTAAACCCTAAACCCCAGGTTCCCTTAAAGACCCTTATCGCGCAAGCCAGGCCGAGCTCAACATCTCGGATGAGCCTCACGAGCTGCAGCCCACAGGCATCTGCGGCGTGTTCTCACTTCGGTGGAGTTTAGGGTTTAGGGTTTAGGGTTGAGGGTTTAGGGTTTAGGGTTTAGGGTTTAGGGTTTAGGGCAGGGTTCAAAACCCTCAGCCCCGAAACCCAGAGATGGAGCGAGCCATAAACCCTCAACCCTTCAAGCCTTCAACCCTTCAACTCTTCAACCCCTAAACCCTAAACCCTAAACCCTAAACCCTAAACCCTAAACCCTAAACCCTAAACCCTAAACCCTAAACCCTAAACCCTAAACCCTTCAGCCCCTAAATTAAAGCCTAAACCCTTCAGCCCCTCAACCCTTCAACCCCTCAACCCTAAACCCTAAACCCTAAACCCTAAACGCTAAACGCCAAACCCCAAACCCTAAACCCTAAACCCTAAACCCCAATCCAGGCAGCGATCCGCTCCGTGAAGAGCTGCAGCGCGAGTCGGCGCGCTTGCGCTCTGAGGTGGTTTGTTTAGGGTTTAGGGTTTAGGGTTTAGGGTTTAGGGTTTAGGGTTTAGGGTTTAGGGTTTAGGGTTTAGGGTTTAGGGTTTAGGGTTTAGGGTTTAGGGTTTGAAGGGTTGAGGGTTTTAGGGTTTCGGGTTGTAGGGTTTGTGGCTTAGGGGTCTAGGGGTTTAGGGTGTAGGGCGTTTAGGGTTTATGGAGCGTAGGGTTTGGGGTTTATGGGGGTTGAGGGTTTAGGGCAAGTTCAGGGGTCCTAGGGTTTTAGCGTTCCTGTGCCTCTTTGAGGGCTGTTTTCAGAGGTTGACGGCTTCTTTTTCATGCTTTCCGGCGGCTGAGGGGTTTCGGGCCTATGGATTGTTGACAATGTAGGGCAGGGTCCAAGCCTAAGCCCTAGACCCTGAACACCTTTGTGGGTGGTTCAAGACGTAGCCCGACTTACAAGTACCCATGAACCTCCAAGTAGGGTTTGAGTGGCTAGAGCCTTTTGGGCCCACGGAGCATCTTGCGGGGAGGTTTCGCGCTACCAGCGCCTTCTCAGCGAGTGCCAGGACTCGCCATGATGAGTGAATTTGGTGGGGGTTTAGGGTTTAGGGTTTAGGGTTTAGGGTTTAGGGTTTAGGGTGTAGGGTTTAGGCTTTAGGGTGTAGGGTGTAGGGTTTGGGAGATTTAAGGTTTGGGTTTTAGGGGTTAGGGTTTTGGGTTCCTGAATCTGGTCCCTTCTTTTAAGGGTTGACGTATGGGGCCTTGGGTTCTAGAGGGTATCTATGGGGTATATAAGGGGTCTCCATTTAAGGGGGTTTAGGGTCCAGGGCGGTTGAGTAAGCCCCCCAATCCTACGCTGAGAGCTGAAAGCCGAGATCAGTCCAAACACGCTTGGCCCACAATTGGAAACCCAAAAGCGCAACCCTAAACCCCAAACCCTAAACCCTCAAACTCTAAACCCTAAACCCTAAACCCTAAGCCCTAAGCCCTAGACCCCAAGCCCTAAGCCCTAAGCCACAAGCCCTAAGCCCTATTGTAAGCCCGACGCCCTAAACCCTAAACCCTAAACCCTAAACCCTAAACCCTAAACCCTAAACCCTAAACCCTAAACCCTAAACCCTAAACCCTAAACCCTAAACCCTAAACCCTAAACCCTAAACACCTAAACACCTAACCTGCAGGACATGACCAGTCCGAGGCGCCCCCCTTCCGAGCGGCAGAGCGGAGAGTTGAGAGTGTTTGTGGGCTCAGGGCCTGGCTTCAGGGTTTAGGGTTTTTGGGTTTAGGGTTTAGGGTTCAGGGTTTTGGGGTTTAGGGTTTAGGGTGTAGGGTTTAGGGTTTTGGGGTTTAGGGTTTAGGGTTCAGGGTGTAGGGTTTAGGGTTTATGGTTTGGAGTTGAAGGTTGAGGGTTGAGGGTTGAGGGTTGAGGGTTGAGGGTTGAGGGTTGAGGGTTGAGGGTTGAGGGTTGAGGGTTGAGGGTTGAGGGTTGAGGGTTGAGGCGTTAACCGCCCCCTTGGCACTGGCCAAAAGCTCGGATTTTCGTTTGGAAATGGTTTGAGGTTTTTGGGAGCTTGAGGTTTCGGGTGTTGTGGTTCAGGCCTCAGCCTTACAAGCCTGAAAGCGAAATCCTACACCCTAAACCCTAAACCCTAAACCCTAAACCCTAAACCCTAAACCCTAAACCCTAAACCCTAAACCCTAAACCCTAAACCCTAAACCCTAAACCCTAAACCCTAAACCCTAAACCCTAAACCCTAAACCCTAAACCCTAAACCCTAACCTCAAACCCTAAACCCTAAACCCCAGTTTGTTGTTGCAGGGAGCGCTTGCGTCCGCCTTCGCCGGCGAAGTCCCCGCGAGGAGGGAGCGGGCAGATGCGGGCAGCTTCCGGTTGTTAGGGGGGGGTTTAGGGTTTAGGGTTTAGGGTGTAGGGCTTAGGGTTTGGGTTTAGAGTTTAGGGTTTGGGTTCAGGGTTCATGGTTAAGAGCTCATGGCTAGGGGGGTTAGGGTGAGGGACCGGATGCAAAACCTACAGTTATCTCCCCTCCCAGCCTTGGCCCTAACTTCTCTCACAGTATGCGGCATCCAGAATCCTCACTGAGTCCGGCAGTATTCGGGCTCGCTCCTGAGCTTTGTGGTACTTCACCGTAACTTTAGATCCTTACCTTTTTTGGGTTTATTGGGTTTCTTATTAAGGCAGCTAAAAGTTTAATTTATAGCTACCCTCCTGAGGGCAGCCAAGTGAGATACGGCTCCAAGAGGGTGAGTTGGGTTCACTGGGCAGAGAGAGTCCTGCCTCACCGAGGCTGAGCAGTGAATTGAATATGATCAATCCGATGCACACCTCCTGCGCACACTGATGTTGGGGTTTAGGGTTTAGGGTTTGGGTTTAGGGTTTAGGGTTTAGGGTTTAGGGTTTAGGGGTACAGAATGCAGCTCAAGTGCAGATACCTCAGGGCAGACTGGCCCAATCACACGAAATCCAAAGATCAAACCCAACACCTCTAAAGCCAGAGCCCACATCCCCCAGCCACTCAAGAATGCCCAAAATCCCTACAGTTGATGAACCATGTGGTGGGCTATAATCTTGCATGTCCCCAAAGCGGACCTGCGGACATCAAGCGATACTAAAACCCTCTAAAGCGATGGGAACACTTGAAAAGCGACACCCACCCTCTCATGTTGCGCCCATCAGTTTGAGCAGTCGCTCACATGGAAGGTTCAGCGATTGACCGGCACAGCCCCCCCTACTCGTTGGTTTAGGGTTTAGGTTTAGGGTTTAGGGTTTAGGGTTTAGGGTTTGGGGTTTGAACTAGTGAGAGGTGGCAACGGCGTGTTCCAGCCCTGCGCTCCAAATCATGACGGAAGTGCTGATGCTCGAGGCAGCTTGGATGTAGGAAGGTCGTGCCGCAGATGGGGGATTAAGAGAATAGGGGACCTGTTTGGGGTTTAGGGTTTAGGGTTTAGGGTTTAGGGTCTAGGATGGTTTAGGCTCGCGAGAATAGGGGACCCCTAAAAATGGACCCCCCAAATAGTAGGATTCCCTTTTAATAAGGACCCCAAACAAGGCACCCTATTTGCGGAAGCCACCCTTTCTGACATATGTACTGCCCTAGAATGCAAGATACTTTTATCATGAACAGAGCACATGCATGACCAATTAAAGTGATGATGTACGTGTGGTGTTGGCATTGCGGGTTTAAGGCCGTCAACCCACATCCCTCTGAAACCCTAAACCCTAAACCCTAAACCCTAAACCCTAAACCCTAAACCCTAAACCCAAAACCCTAAACCCTAACCCTAAACCCTAAACCCTAAAGCCTAAACCCTAAAGCCTAAACCCTAAACCCTAAACCCCAAACCCCAAACCCTAAACCCTAAACCCCAAACCCTAAACCCTAAACCCTAAACCCTAGACCCTAGACCCTAAACCCAAAAGCCTAAACGCTAAACCCTAAATGCTAAACCCTGAGGACCTGCCTCGGGAGCGCCGTCCGTTCTCAATGGAACAATGGGGCAAGCGCCACATGCCCAGGGAGGAGGATCAGTGCTTTGGGGTATTCGGGCCCGCTTATCAGGGTCTAGGGTTTAGGGTTTAGGATTTCGGGTTTAGGGTTTAGGGGGTTTAGGGGGTTTAGGGGGTTTAGGGGGTTTAGGGGTTTTAGGGGTTTTAGGGGGTTTATGGGTTTGTGGTTTGCGGACATCAAACGAACTAGGGTTTAGGCCTTGGTTTTCAAGGTATGCGAGAGCCTTGGGCTTTGGGGTTTCGTGTTTGGGGTTGGCGTCTGTGGGTTTAGGAATGAACGCCTTTTGGAGGTTTCATTCCGGGCGTTTTCGTCAGACAGGTTTAGGGTTTGAGGGTTTAGGAACGGCTTCTGAGGGAGTGATCCAACGTGCTGAAGCCTCAGTCCCCAGCCCCGAGGCACCAAGCCCTAAACACGAAAGCCGTAACCCTTAAACTGAAACCTTCAACCCTAAACCCTAAACGCGAAACCCTAAACCCTACCACCCCTCAACCACATACCCTAAACCCTAAACCCTAAACTCGAAAATCCAAGCTTGGCCCACCCAAAAAACCCTATCACCCCTAAGCCCTTGCTTGGAAGTTCATGGGTAGGGTTAAAAGTAGGGCTACTATCACCTCATTTAGGTCTCTTCTAACCCTAAACCCTAAACCCTAAACCCTAAACTCTAAACCCTAAACCCTAAACCCTAAACCCTAAACCCTAAACCCGAAACCCGAAACCCTAAACCCTAAACCCTACCTAGGAGTACCCATGAGCCTCCAAGTGACCCTCAGAAGCGCCAAAGGCCAACGCTGTCCCTTCCAGGTGGGCCGGCCGAGTCCCCAGTGCCATAGTGAGCCAAGCATGGGGTTTAGGGTTTAGGGTTTAGGGTCTGGGGTTTAGGGTTTAGGGTTTGGGGTTTAGGGTTTAGGGGTGTGGGGTTTGGGTTTAGGGTTTGGGGTTGCCAGGTTTGGGGTGTGGGTTTAGGATCAACCTAAAGCTTCAGCCCCCGGGAAGTGGAGTTCAGGGTTTCGGTTAAGGGTTTGAGGGTTTAGCAGTTTAAGGGTAAGGGTTTCAGGGCTTCTTCTGCATGTGAACTCAGTGGTTCATGCCGCTGCCCAAACACATCGGCAAGGCCAGTCAAGCAAATCAAGGGTTTTTAACCAAGGTTCAAACATCTCGTGTGGGATTACGTTGTGTGTGTCTGTTTTTTTTTTTTTTTTTTTTTTTTTTTTTTTTTTTTTTTTTTTTTTTTTTTTTTTTTTTTTTTTATTTTTTTTAATTGCCTTTTTGCAACAAACCTTGGGGATGATAATAGGGGGGGCGGGCGGCACTCTGATCCCTATTAAGGGCGGTTAGTACAAGGGCGGAACAACCCCAAGTCTATCTCGAACCCAAGGCATGCGTGAAGCACATGGGTCATGTCTCAACATGACGGTCCAAAAAGACTTTGGGTGCCCTTAGTGAGAGGGGCCGCCTTGCAAGGACCTCAAAAGGGGGCCATATGTTAGAGAAGTGACCACATGTTTATTGCCACAGGCTTAGGGTTTAAAAAGGTCGCAGGCTCCGGGGTTTACGGGCTGCATGTGAGCCCTGACAAGACACCCTAAAGCCTAAATGTACCCTAAACCCGAAACTCTACACCCTAAACCCTAAACCCCCTTGTAGGTAACTAGTGTGCACTCCGGTCAAATGCCCCTACACCCAAGGCCCTGAAGGGTTATAAGTAGGGCAACTATGGCTAACACCTCATTCAGGGCCCTACTTATAAGTACCCATGAACCTCCAAGTAAGAGCACTGAAATGCAAGTCGTGAATCCTCAGTCCTGAACCCGAAGGTGCTCGCCAGGGCTTGAGAACACCCGCAAGCCCATAAACGTGCCGAACCCTTAAACCCTAAACCCCCTGAACCCTTAACCCTTAGGTTGCCCTTAAGCTCTCAAACCCTTAAACCCTGAAACCCTCAAATCCTTAAACCCTTAAACCCTTTTAAACCCCAAACCCACCCCAAGAAGGTCCTACGGCAGAGCTCGCTGGGCAGCTGCTCCCTCCCCACAGCCGCTCCGTCTCTTCAGGCGTCACAAGGGCTTGTGGTTTTGATCATGGGTTCCCTGGCTCCCCCTCCTCTATACTGCCCTCCTAAGGGTTTCCCCATAATTAAGGCAATTTAGGGGAGAATTAAGCCTAGTTGAGCCTATGAAAAGGGGGAAGCTAGGCGGGAGGGGTGGTATGAGTGTAGGGATGGTGTAGGGGGGCACCAGACTAGAGGTACATAGGGGTGCCGGCAGATGTTCGCAATGTTGCAAGATCAGAGGCCGAGTGCTGGGGGAATAATTGCCAATGGTCTTCGCCCATGGTCTCTTTACAAACATACGATCATCGGCCCGAGAATCCTTTTCGAATTCTTAATGACCCTAAACCCTATACCCTACACCCTAATCCCTGAACCCTAAACCCTAAACCCTAAACCCTAAACCCCAAATTTAGGACCCCAAAAACCCTACAAGCGGAGTACCAAGCCGGTGCGCGTTGGGCAGGTGGTGGTCGCGACTTGAGTCGAAGAGTTTGGGTTCTTAGGTTTTTGTTTGTTCTTAAAGGGTTTTTTAGGGTTTGGGTTCTTCGGGTATTTTTTCGGGTTTGTAGGGTTCTTAGTTTTAGACTTTTCGACCTTTTAGGAATTTTGGGGTGTCGGGGTTTCAGGGCTTCAGGGGTTTCGGATAACTGCAGCGCTCCTGAGTTGCGCGAAGCTGCAGCAAGCTGGCCCTGAACCCCCCTGAGTCCTCAAAGCCCTGAGCCCCGAACCCGAAACCTTATAGCCCCTGAACCCCTGAAAGACGTAAAACCCTAGAAGCCCTATATGTCTTCAACCCCCCCCCCGACCCTAGAAGCCCTGTACGCCTCATAAGCCCCGTGCTCGTGAGCGCGAAGTAGTCCTTGGAATCTGTTTGCTCCGTGCCCATGCGCCGTGTGGCCGAGCGCTGCTGGTCTGCGCTGCCTTCAGGACACAAGCTCCTTGCCGTAAGGTTCTTCAGGGTTTTCGGAGGTGTGTACCCTGTTTTCGGGTGTAGGGCCAACGATTGGTTTGCGTGCGCACGACGCGCGTGCGAAACGCCTGCGAAAAGCCCCGTGAAAACCGGACGCTTTTCCTTGAGCGGTCGCATTTTGGATGGGAAATCGTGTTTTTGCCACAGCCCGGGTGCCATTCCCGACTTCTCGGGGCCTCGGAACATCACAAACTACATTCTTCTGGCTCTGTGGATTGCGTCGAATCGCGCTCTGGCCTGGGCCCTGATGTGGAAATCGTGCTCTCCGCCGAGGTCCCGTGATGTTTTCGTGGCTTGCATGGATGGAATCCTCGTTTTGGGCCGTTGGGCCTGGATGGGTTCAGCCGAAGAGGATTTGCAATTCGCGGAGTTGCAAGTTGCACTGTCACCTAGGCGCTGTGCGTATCGATGTCGCTTTTTGACGTCGGGTCTCGCGAAAGGTGAAATTGTCGTCGCTTATGGTCGTCGGGGTTCGCCAATTGCGAAACATGTGGTTGTTTACGGACGTCGGGATTCGCGAAATGCGAAACTGCCGTCGTTCTCGGATGTCGGGTTTCACCACAATCCGAAACTGTCGTCGCTTTTGGGTGGCTTTGCATGTCGGGACGTCCCGCCTACCGTGCGCATCGACGTCGCCATCCTTGCAATTAACGGTCGTTGCTATTGGACGTCAAATGTGAAGAAACTGTCCTCGCTTTTGGTGACTTTGGACGACATGCGGAGCTCTGGTGGCTCGAAAGTCGACGATTGCAGTGCAAACGTAGTCGGCCGAGGACGCCCGGAGGTCCAGTGGCTCGCAAGTCGCCTTCTCTGGTCCAAAGGTAGTACGCGGAGGATGTCCGGAGGTCCAGTGGCTCGAACGCCGACTTTTGCAGCACAGTACACGGAGGGCGTCTGGAATTCTTGGAGTTCTTTTGAGGGATGTTTTTCAAGTGCCAATGGAATGTTCTCTGGCTCAGAGCTTGGAGTGCTCTTCGCGTATGTTTGGAGGACCCTTGGAAAGCTCTGGCGTTTCCGCGTGGTCTCTCACTGTTTGGGGTCTACGTTGGCATAATAGGGCTTGAGGTTTTGTAGGGCAGGGCTCGCAGGGCAAGTGCTGAGAAGGCTCATTGGGTTGATAGGAGGGTTTAGGGTTTAGGGTTTAGGGTTTAGGGTTTAGGGCTTAGGGTTTAGGCACCAAGGGCCTTACATCTTCTCTGCCCAGATGTAGGAACCCTCATCCCTTACACCCTAACCCTAAAGCCCAGCAAGCCTGTCAGAGCCGTTAGGTACGGTAAATCCCCAAACCCCCCAAACCCTAAACCCCAAACCCTAAACCCTAAACCCCAAACCCTAAACCCTAAGCCCTAAACCCTAAACCCTAACCCTAAACCCTAAACCCTAAACCCTAAACCCTAAACCCTAAACCCTAAACCCTAAACCCTAAACCCTAAACCCTAAACCCTAAACCCCCAAGAGGTTCCTGTCTTTGGAGCGGCTCAATGATCCTCGTGTGCGGCAGCTGCCTCTGAGCATCCGGGTGCTTTTGGAGGCCGGGAGCCCGGAGACAACTAACCACTCCCAACACCAAACCACGAGGGCTTCGGGTTTAGGTTTTAGGGTTTAGGGTTTCGGGGAACTTTGGTTTCCCCCCCCCCCCCCCTCCCGCAGCCTCAACAAGCCTAAACACAACACTCAAGCCTAAACACCCCAAAATGCCGAACCCCGACAATGTTACAACCCCAACTCCCGAAGCCAAAAACCCCTCAAGCCCCAAACCACATACCCTAAACCCCCGAAACCCCAAATCCCTATAACCGGCACTTGTCTTTGCCCTCCCTTTTAGGGTTTAGGGTTTAGGGTTTAGGGTTTAGGGTTTAGGGTTTAGGGAAAGTTGCCTCGCCCCTGGTCGCATGTTTCAAGTTAATGGCAAAACAATCTTCGGCCCCTTTTGCCGGCTTCTCAGGGCTTTCAGAGTGCCCGAAGCTGCAAGTATCCTACCCTAAACCCTAAACCCTAAACCCTAAACCCTAAACCCTAAACCCTAAACCCTAAACCCTAAACCCTAAACCCTAAACCCTAAACCCTAAACCCTAAACCCTAAACCCTAAACCCTAAACCCTAAACCCTAAACCCTAAACCCAAGTGTCCCACAAGTGTGCCACGTGACCCAAGGGTCCCAGATGCACCAAGTATGGGAGCGTCACTTGTGTCCCAACTATCCCCAAGTGCCCCACAATGTCACAGGGAAAAGGGTTAAGTTTGCAAAGAGTGCCCCAAGCCAAGCGGTTCCTAGCGTCCCAAGTATCCCGAGTCACCAAGAAGCAGGCACGTCCGAAGCGCGCCCAGGCGTCCCCAAGTAGGTCACAAGTCCCAAATGTCCCAAGCGTCTTTGAATCAAGTGTGCTTGGACATATTCGGTATGCGAATTTGGATTGGCTGGCTTGGGTTTGGGTAGCTCTGGTTTTGGCCCGCTGTGAGTTGCGATTGGGTGGTCTTGGGGTGGTCTTGGGGTGGGCAGGTCTGCACACTACTGCGTTCAGCTGACCAACGCTGTACCAAGCCCTTAACCCTAAACCCTAAACCTCAAACCCTAAACCCATAAAACCCGAAGCATCCCCTAGGGGACCTGTGAGGCCTCCATTCGTCACTGCGATGGCCTAAAGGTCACTGAGGCGCAGGGTCTGTGGTGTTTGTGCATAGGAGTAGTTTTCTAAATTTGGGTCCCTTTGTGGGTACCCTTTTTTATCCGGCACCCTTTAAAAAGGGGATCCCACAAAGGGACCCTAAGTTAGGAAACTGCCCATAGGGCTTCCGGCTCTTATTATAGTCTGGGGCTTGGGGTTTGGGCGTTGAAGTCTTGGGGTTTAAAGTCCAGGTTGTTTGTTCATGATTCGGGGTTTAACACCTTTCTGTTGTTTGCAGTAGGGTGTGCTCCAGGCTTGTGATTTTATGATTGTCAGGGTTTGAGGGCGTTCGCTATGGCGCAAGGTTGAAGGTGTCGATCTGCTGAAATGGTGTAAGCGCCGATTCAAGGGGTTTTGGGTCGCAGTGTGGGGGTGTGGGCGTGAGGTATCTGCGTTACTGCACAGCCACCTTCATCCGTCAACCCCAAATTTAAGAGCCTCCGGCTCAAGCCGCCGACCCCGCAGGAGAACAAGTTTAAGGTTTGGGGTTTGGTGATTTTGTTTGCGGTTGGGGGGGGGGGGGTGGGGGGGGGGTGGGGGGGGTGGGGGGTGGGGGGGGGGTGGGCGGGGGGGGGGTGGGGGGGTGGGGGCGCGTCAAAGGGGGGGGTAAGGGGGGTAGGGGGGGGGGGGGGTGGGGCGGGGCGGGGGGGGGGGGGTGTTTGGGGAGCCCCAAAAGAGCGGTTTTTCCAAAAGAGCCCCTATGCCCTGTGCGAAAACGCCTATGGTCCATGAGTTTACGCGGTGTGCAGCAATGTGCTCCCCCCTACCCCCCCCTACCCCCCCCCCCCGCGTTGGGGGGTAAGGAGGGAAAGAGGGAGGTTTTCACCTCCTTTTCCCATCCAACACGCCGCCAGGGTCGGCGGACCCTAAACCCTAAACCCTAAACCCTAAACCCTAAACCCTAAACCCTAAACCCTAAACCCTAAAAAACCTAAAACCTAAACCCAACCCTAAACCCTAACCCTAACCCTGAACCCTGAAAACCCCCTAAACCCTGAACCCTGAACCCTGAACCCTGAACCCTGAACCCTGAACCCTGAACCCTGAACCCTGAACCCTGAACCCTGAACCCTGAACCCTGAACCCTGAACCGCAACGCCGAAGCGTATTGAAAACCCTAAGCCCTAAACGCAAACCCGATTGAGACCTTGAAGCCCCAAAACCCGACATCTTCTCCTTCTTGGAGGTTCATGGTACTTACTAACCAACATAGCTGTACTTATTTCTGTACTTAATGCTGTACTTATAACCATATCGGGGCACTTAAGGGGGCTTATAGGTGGGTTGTAAGTACAGCTAAACCCTAAACCCTAAACCCTAAACCCTAAACCCTAAACCCTAAACCCTAAACCCTAAACCCTAAACCCTAAACCCTAAACCCTAAACCCTAAACCCTAAACCCTAAACCCTAAACCCTAAACCCTAAACCCTAAACCCAGAAGTACCATGAGCCTCCAAGTTCTGAAAGGCCCACGTCGACTCCCTCCTTGGCTTCCGGGACACTGCGGGTAAGGCTTGTGGGAGGAATGTCCACCCTCCAGGTTTGTTTGTAGGGTTTAGGGTTTAGGGTTTAGGGTTTAGGGTTTAGGGTTTAGGGTTTAGGGTTTAGGGAGCCGTGGGCCCTTTACCCCAAGCCCGAATCCCTGCAACAGGCCGAGTTCGCTTGGATACCGCCCCGCGTGCTGCTGCACGACCTCTCCGGCATACCGGCCACTTAGCCAGTGGGGAGCTAAACTCGGTGGGTAGTTCTATGGGCCCGTAAATTCGGTCCCTCTTGCCTGCTGTAAGCTGTCAAGGGTTCTGAAGTATGGGGCTTTGGGTTGTGCATCAGGGATATTATATATATGTATGAGCCAGCATAGCCGCCCCCCCTCCCCCCTTCTCCCCTCCCCCCTCCCTGTGGACCCCCTTGGTCCATTGGTTCACGGCGGGTTTAGAGTTTGGGGTTCAAGGTTTGGGGTAATGGTAGATTTATGGTTTCGAGTTTACGGTTCAGGGTTAAAGCGGTTAAGGTTTCGGGTTTACCCTTTTCCCCCCTGTGGTTCATTGGTGGGTTTAGGTTTTAGGGCTTAGGGGTCAGGGTTTGGGGTTTAGGTTGAGGGTTTCTCTCGCCCCTCCCTGTGGTCCGGGGTGGTTTTAGGGTTAACGGGCAGGGTTTGGGGGGATACCAGGCAGGGGGGATACCATTGCGGGGGCGGGATACCATTGGGGGGGGGGGGTGTCGATTACGCGGAACGCGGGCGCATAAGGGGGTTTCAGGGCCCATAGCAAGGGACCACGTAACTACCCCAAGATCAAATCCTACAAGGCCCGAAGCACACCTGCCCAAGGTGCTTGTCGACCTTTGCGCCATGCGAGATGCGGTACAAGGCCGAGGCCATCTGGTTTCGAAGTTGAGAAACTCAAAGCCCCCAAAGCCCTAAGCCCTAAGCCCTAAGCACTAAGCCCTAAGCCCTAAGCCCTAAACCTTAAACCCTAAACCCTAAACCCCACACTAAACCCTGAGCCCTAAATCCCAAGCCCCTGAACCCCGAAACCCCTAGCACTCCGAAACTCGAAACGCTTGAGCCGGCCTCCTTTCCAAAAACCCTTGTCCCCACAAGGGTTTAGGGTTTGGGGTTTAGGGTTTAGGGTTTAGGGTTCAGGGTTTAGGGTTTAGGGCTTAGGGTTTAGGGTTTAGGGTTTAGGGCTTAGGGCTTAGGGTTTAGGGCTTAGGGCTTAGGGTGTAGGGTTCGAAGAGCACTCTTCCTTCTTGGCAAGGTGGCGACCCAGCGAGGGTGAATCCATTGCGCCGGGTCGACCTCGCCACTTCACAGATCACCGGAAAAGATTTTGGGGGTTTAGGGGTTTTGGGTGTGGGCCCTAAATCCTAAATCCTAAACCCTGAACCCTAAACCCTAAACCCTAAACCCTTAACCCTAAACCCTAAACCCTAAGCCCTAAATCCTAAACCCTAAACCCTAAATCACCCAGGTTCCTTATGTGAGTTCCTCCTTGAGTCCCTTGCTTCACTGAATCTGAGGTGATCGACCACTCCGTTTCTGCGGACGTGGCGGGGCGGCCTGACGCCCTCAGGAGGTAGCCTCTAAACCCTAAACCCTAAACCCTAAACCCTAAACCCGAAATCCTAAACCCTAAACCCTAAACCCTAAACCCTAAACCCTAAACCCTAAACCCTAAACCCTAAACCCTAAACCGTAAACCCTAAACCCGAAACCATGAAACAATCTCCCCTCCTTCCTCTACGCGCCTTCTGCAGGAACATGGAGATCGAGATGGAGCGAAATGCTCACCGCTTCCAGTTCTTGAAGTGGGCGCAGCAGAGTTTCCAGAATTTCAACCTCGTGCCGCATGGCAGCCGTTGATTCATGGGTGCTTTCGAGAGGGTTTAGGGTTTAGGGTTTAGGGTTTAGGGTTTAGGGTTTAGGGTTTAGGGTTTAGGGTTTAGGGTTTAGGGTTTAGGGTTTAGGGTTTAGGGTTTAGGGTTTAGAGATAGTTTTTTAAAGCCTCGTTGGGTCTTCTTAGCTTTTGTAGGTTTTATCGGGCTGGTTTACGG
Organism: Symbiodinium natans; assembly: GCA_905221605.1. Lineage (NCBI taxonomy): Eukaryota > Dinophyceae > Suessiales > Symbiodiniaceae > Symbiodinium > Symbiodinium natans. Next base: position 431,944 of record CAJNDS010002232.1, on the reverse strand, counting down.
GGCTTAGAGGGTTCAGGGAGTCCATGAGGGTTTCGAGAGGGCATGTGGAGGTCTCCTGGTAGGCTCATATGTAGTGGTGATTGGTTTAGGGTTTAGGGTTTAGGGATTAGGGTTTAGGGTTTAGGATTTAGGGTTTAGGGTTTAGGGTTTAGGGTTTAGGGTCTTCAGGGGTACAAGAACTACGCCTATAACTGGCCAGCAGCTGACTTGGGCGCACCTCTCACCGGACTTACAGTAAGCCGCGCATGGACCTTCCTGTAAGAAACGCCTCCCTCTGACTATAAACCCCATAAAGATTTCAACCTCGGGGCTTCTTGGGAGATTTAGGGCTTAGGGCTGAGGGGTTTTCGGGTTTTAGGGTTTACGGGTTGACTCCTTTGGGCTTCAGGCTTTAGGGTATAGGGGGTTTTGGGCTTAGGATTTGGCTGCTTTCGGGTTTCTTCTTCTTCTTCTCCTTCTTCTTCCTCTTGTTCTTCTTCTGCATGCTGTAAGTGTCTGGTAGACGCGCCACTCGTTCTAAACAAGCGCCTGGGACCCAACCCTCATGTAGCTAGGGCTTCTGTGCAGCCTGTGTGTTCAGGACTGCTGGGTTCCCCTACTACCCTACTACCCCCCTCGATGCTACTACTACCCCCCGCGGCTAGTTAGGGATCATGAAGCCTCATTAAAGGCTATTTAAGGGGGGGAATCTGGGGTGACCCTGCTAACTTCACTCAAACCAGTTCATGCAGCACGTCGTGCTTCGCGGGCGCGGCGGGAATCCGGACATGGGGGATCCTCCGCCTCGTGAGTGGCTGGCTCACTTGTGGCCCAAAACGGCTTGGGTCCCAAGGGAGTCCATGGCAGGTGTCTAGCTTTTGGAACCATTTCATCACGGCTGGCGCGTGCTTGCACGGGGGCTGTCTGACAGGCGGCTCCTGTCAGTCGCCACATGCAAGCTGGGCAGCCACAGAGCGTCGGTTGCAGGAAGGCTCCTCCACAGCATCCAAGAATGGTTCCCGACTGGGTGTGGACGATTTGCTCGTCAGTGGGCGTGGTGGTGCGAGGAAAGAACTCAACAAATTCACCTGCAGCAGACATCCCAGCCTGAGAAAGCAACTCTGCTTGCCGCCATGCTTTGGGGCCACTTTCACACGACTTGGCACTGCAATCACTGGCTGGTTCTTGTAGGGAATGAGGGAATGAGGTACCCCATAAAATCCCTTTAAGGGATTATGTAGGGTACCTCATTCCCTCATTCCCTACTAAGAACCAGCCAGAGAAGCCTTGGACCGTGAGGGCAGGAAGCCCCACCAGCTTGCCTTCACCCTCCAGCGGGGAATTTATACTTCGAACATCCCCACCCCCAGGGAATCTCTGGAAGTACTGTGGAGTTTCCCTGAAAATGTCGGGCACTCCAGGGATTTTTAGGGGATCCTCTGGGCAGGGACTCTCCAAGGATTCTCTGGCGTTAGGCACTCCAGGGATTTTCAGGGGATCGTTGTGGACTCTCGAAGACCAGGCGAGGAGTAGACAAGCCAAGGGCTGGACCGGAGAGTAGTCGAGCTTAAGATCTATCCAACCCGTAGCTGAGCGTGGGGAACGACCCGAAAACTCCGAACTCTCGAACGCTAAAACCTTAACCCTAAGCATTCGGCCCTAAACCTTAAACCCGAGAACCTAAACCTAAACCCTAAACCCCAAACCCCCAAACCCCCAAACCCTAAACCCTAAACCCTAGGCCTCCGGGCAGTGGCATCGTCCATCAGGTGCACTGCGAGCGCTTGGCCGAGGCGGACAAGCTTGCTTGGAGGTTCATGGAGGGTTTAGGGTTTAGGGTTGAGGGTTTAGGGTTTAGGGTTTGGGGGTTTAAGTAGGGGTTAGGGTTCATGGTTACATGTAAGTTCAGGTTCGGGGGTTCAAAGGGTTCCGGGCTCATTTGGAGGTTCATCAGTGATGGCAAGTAGGGGTATACGTAGGGCGAGTAACAGGTTGTATCCCTTTTGTTTGTCTGCCGATATATATATATATAGTATTATTCGTAATTTGTTTTTAGGGAGGAGGTTAACACCACTTATCAGTACCCATGAAACTTCAAGCATGCCTGCCACTCCCCAAACCCAAAATCCTAAACCACCATTTCTGCTTCCGTCCTGCTTTCTTTTGTCATATGCATCATGGTTTGTATACGTTGGGTAGTATAGTGGGGGGTAGTAGGGGACCCCGTGATCATTGAGCATCCACCGCCCTTCTCATGTGTTCTTGCGCGTCGTAGGTGGCACTGGTGCAAGACGGCACGGTGTTCCCTGATGCCTGTGTCGGCACAGACAGCCGGATCCTCACCTTTCTTGCTGGGTTTAGGGTTTAGGGTTTAGGATTTGGGGTTTAGGGTTTAGGGTAGATTATAGAGTGCTTGAGGGAGGGGGCTTCATGGGGGGTAGGTGCCTAGGGAACCTGAGGGAAGCTTCGGGAGCCTTAGGGAGTACTAGGGAGTATTAGGGAACCTTGGGTTACAACCCCCCTCCCTTAAGGACCCCATAACTAGGGTTCAGGGTTGAGGGTTTGGGGCGTGTTCAGGTCATCAAGCTGATTTTTGTTCAAGTCCAAAACCCTAAACCCTAAACCCTAAACCCCAAACCCTAAACCCGGACTAAACCCTAAACCCTAAACCCTAAACCCTAAACCCTAAACCCTAAACCCTAAACCCTAAACCCTAAACCCTAAACCCTAAACCCTAAACCCTAAACCCTAAACCCTAAACCCTAAACCCTAAAGCCTAAGCCCTAAACCCCAAAACCCTAAACCCTGAACTTCGTCTGGGGTTGGGTCGAGCTCGGGTTCTGTGGGTGGAGGTGTGAATTCCAGAGCCTGCGTCCTTTGGGGTCTGGGAATCTTTGATTTTGTAGAGTCGAGTTGGGGTTTAGGGTTTAGGGTTTAGGGTTTAGGGTTTAGGGTCCGGGGTTTGTGGTTTGGGGTCTAGGGTTTAGGGTTTGGGGTTTAGGGCCCAAAGTTTAGGGTGTAGGGTTTAGGGTTTAGGGGTTGAAGAGTTGAAGGGTTGAAGGCTTGAAGGGTTTAGGGTTTCGGGTTCAGCGTATAGGTTGCAACCCTAAGCCTAGCAATTCCCGAGAGTCGCAAAGCGCTGCAGAGGCCATACCCCCATGATTAATGGCATGGGCATCTTCGGGTACGGCTGCGGAGGCCCAACTGAGTGCTTCCTCCCAAACTCTGAAACCTCCTGAACCCTAAGCCCCGAAGCCCCAAACCCATTCCGAAACAATGAGCCTCAAACCCGAAACCCCGAACCCTAAACCCTAAATCCTAAACCCTAAACCCGATACCCTGAGCCCTAGACCCTAAAGCCTGAACCCTAAGCCCTAAGCCCGGAATCCCCATGCCCGAAATCCTGGAGCCGACTTAAAGGCGTGCGGCTGGTGAGGGTTTAGGGTTTAGGGTTAGGGTGTTTAGGGCTTAGGGCTTAGGGCTTAGGGTTTAGGGTTTAGGGTTTAGGGTTTAGGGTTTAGGGTTTAGGGTTTGGGGTTTGGGGTTTGGGGTTTAGGAAGCCCTAAATCCTAAACCCTAAGCTTTAATCCCTTCCCCCTAATATTAAACGGGGGGTCCTCCCCCCCCCACCCCTCCCCCAACAGGGGTTCGAAATGTTTTTTTTTATGATTAGGGGGGGTGTTTATCGAAATGCCATTTTCTAGACTCCAGGTTTACTCAAGTAATCAAGTACTTAAGCGTGGTGTAAACTGAAAGAGAGAGACAGAAGAGAGAGAGAGAGAGAGAGAGAGAGAGAGAGTGAGAGAGACAGAGCTCAACTCTGGCAGCACAGCAATGAAGCCTACAGTAAGCCCTAAACCCTAAACCCTTAACCCTAGACCCTAAACCCTCGTTGGCTTCAGGGTTTTGGGAGCCCTGAACCCCCCCCCCCCCTAACTCCGAATATGGTTTAAAAGGCGGGCTCGGTTTCGGCAGGATTTTCCGGAAAGCATTTTTAGTATTAGGGGGGTCTTTAATAAAAGGGGAAGCGATTAAACCCTAAACCCTAAACCCTCACGAGGGTCACGAGGGTTGTGGGTTTTAGAGGGGCCTTTGGCTTGTAGAGGGCTTTGGGGCTCAGCGCGTTCAGCGCGTTCAGGGTTTAGGGCTTACGGCTTAGGGCTTAGGGTTTAGGGTTTAGGGTTTAGGGTTTTGGGCAACTTCACCCTTCTTCTCATCTTTTCTCGCACCTTGTCATTTTCATTTTCCATTGCTTTCTCACATTCTGTCTAGTCCCTAAACCCTAAACCCTAAACCCTAAACCCTAAACCCCAAACCCCAAACCCCAAACCCTAAACCCTAAACCCTAAACCCTAAACCCTAAACCCTAAACCCTAAACCCTAAACCCCAAGCCCTAAACCCCAAGACCATCGCCACAAGATCTCAGTTCCCATCCATCCTGGGCTTCGCAACCCTTGCCCACTCGATCTGCAGACGAAACCTAGTCCCTAAACCCTAAACCCTAAACCCTAAACCCTAAATCCTAAACCCTAAACCCTAAACCCTAAACCCCAGCTCTCTGAGCTCAATGGTAGGGGCGCAAGAACCCTGAGCCCTTAGAATTTCCTTACTCCCATTCCCAAAATTCATAACCCTAAACCCTAAACCCTAAACCCTAAACCCTAAACCCTAAACCCTAAACCCTAAACCCTAAACCCTAAACCCTAAACCCTAAACCCTAAACCCCAGACCCTAAGTCCCGAAGCCCGGACCCTACACCCTGAACCCTAAGCCCTTGACACTGACCCCTAAATCCCAAATCCCTAAATCCCTAAGTGGCATGGACCTTTATGTATTATTTGGCATTTGCTCTTGGTTAATAATCAATTTGCATATACGCTTCTATGCCTGTTATCATAGTTGAAGACTTTCGTTTTCTGTCGCGTCACGACGTTTCGTCAAGCCATTCCCGAGGCCGAAATACTCACGAGGGTTTAGGCGTTAGGGTTTAGGCCCAAGGGACCCTTTCCCGACATTGCTAAGAATAAAAACAAGAGAAAAGAACACAGAGACATGTAGAGAGCTGTGGAAGCTGGTTAGAAGGGGCAGGGGAAGTCCTCCTTCCATCTCATCATTCCCTTCATTCTCCTTGCCCTTGTTCTACTCCCCTAATGGCAAAAAGAAGAGAGGAGGAAAGGCTCGTGGGATGGACACGAGAAAAGGGAGAGCGGAGAAAGGAGGAGAACGAACGTGGGAAAAGAAAGGAAGGAGAGCTAGAGAGAGGATGGAGAGATAGAGAAGGGAAATGAAGGACAAAGACCGTGGAAGAAAGGAGTGAGCGATGCTCGGGAAGTAAGCGTAAGGGTGAGGAAAACGAACAGTGGATAACAAAAACAAGTGTCCTGCCCCACCTCTTCTCGTTTCTTCTTGCTTTCTCCGTCTCCTTGTTGTTCTCCTAGCAATCCTGTTTCCACCATCGCTTCCTCCTTCCTCTTCTTCATTGTTTCTGTGTCCTTCACCCTGTTTCCCTCGCTGTCGCTCTTCCGCTGCCTTCCTTCTTCCTCTTCTCCCTGATTACTGTCTCCTTCTCTTTGCTTCTCTATCTGTCTCCATCTCTCTCACTCCGGCGCCGCCCTGTGTTTCTGTTCATTGCTCATCCTTTCTGACTTTACGAGGCAGAACCTGTGCAAACGATGGGCCCTGTTCTGGACATGGCCCTGCACTGCCTCTTTCAACACACTCCAAACCCTCTGAGCTTCCCCCAAGAGTTTCAGGCGGCCTTCAGAGAGCGTCCCCAAGGGGCCTCCAAGAGTGAAGGAGAGGTGTCAGAGGAGGACCCTTTCCCCACATTGCCAAGAACAAAACAAGAGAAAAGAACACAGAGACATGTAGAGAGCTGTGGAAGCTGGTTAGAAGGGGCAGGGGAAGTCCTCCTTCCATCTCATCATTCCCTTCATTCTCCTTGCTTAACCTTGCCCTTGTGCTACTCCCCTAATGACACAAAGAAGAGAGGAGGAAAGGCTCGTGGGATGGACACGAGAAAAGGGAGAGCGGAGAAAGGAGGAGAACGAACGTGGGAAAAGAAAGGAAGGAGAGCTAGAGAGAGGATGGAGAGATAGAGAAGGGAAATGAAGGACAAAGACCGTGGAAGAAAGGAGTGAGCGATGCTCGGGAAGTAAGCGTAAGGGCGAGGAAAGCGAACAGTGGATAACAAAAACAAGTGTCCTGCCCCACCTCTTCTCGTTTCTTCTTGATTTTCTCCGTCTCCTTGTTGTTCTCCAAGCAATCCTGTTTCCACCATCGCTTCCTCCTTCCTCTTGCTCATTGTTTCTGTTTCCTTCACCCTATTGCCCTCGCTGTCGCTCTTCCGCTGCCTTCCTTCTTCCTCGTCTCCCTGATTACTGTCTCCTTCTCTTTGCTTCTCTATCTGTCTCCATCTCTCTCACTCCGGCGTCCCCCGGTGTTTTCTGTTTACTGCTCATTCTTACCAGGCAGACACTGTGCAAACGATGGGTCCTGTTCTGGACATGGTCCTGCGCTGCCTCTTTCCACACACCCCAACCATCTCTGAGCCTCCACAAAATTTCACACGCCTTCTCCCCAAAAAACCCTCCAAGAGTGAAGGAGAGGTGTCAGAGGAGGACCCTTCCCCCACATTGGTAAGAAGAAAAACAAGAGAAAAGATCACAAAGACATGTGGAGAAGTGTGGACGGTAGTTAACTGCAAGGAGCAGGAGAAGTCCCCCTTCCATCATATCATTCCCTTCTTTCTTTTTGCTTAACCTTGCCCTTCTTCTATCCCCCCCTACTTAATGACAAACAGAACAGCGGAGGAAAGGGTCATGGAATGGACACGAGAAAAGCGAGAGCGGAGAAAGGAGGAGAGCGAACATGGAGATAAAAAAAGGAGGGAGAGCTAGAGAGAGGATAGAGAGAAAGAGAGGGGAAATGAAGGACAAAGACCGCCCATCCTTTACGAGGCAGAGCCTGTGCAAACGATGGGTCCTGTTCTGGGCATGGTCCTGCGCTGCCTCTTTCCACAAAATTTCACACGCCTTCTTTTCAAGGGGCCTCCACGAGTGAAGGAGAGGTGTCAGAGGAGGACCCTTTCCCCACATTGCTAAGAAGAAACCAAGAGAAAAGAACACAGAGACATGCAGAGAGCTGTGGAAGGTAGTTACAAGGCGCAGGAGCAGTCCTCCTTCGATCTTATCATTCCCTTCATTCTCCTCGCTTAACCTTGCCCCCGAGAAAAGGGAGAGCGGAGAAAGGAGGAGAACGAACATGGAACAAGAAAGGAAGGAGAGCTAGAGAGAGGATAGAGAGATAGAGAGGAGAAATGAAGGACAAAGACCGTGGAAGAAAGGAGTGAGCGATGCTCGCAGAAACAAGTGCCCTGCCCTACCTATTCCCTTTTCTTCTTGATCTTCCCTGACCCCCTTTTGTTCTCCAAGCGACCCTCTTTTCACCGTCGCTTCCTCCTTCCTCTTTTGTGTCCTTCACCCTGTTTCCCTATATGTCGCTCTTCCACTGTCTTCCTTCTTCCTCTTCTTCATGATTACCGTCTCCTTCTCTTTGCTTCGCTGTCTGTCTCCATCTCTTTCACTCCGGAGCCCCCCCGGTGTTGCCTATGCATTGCTCATCCTTTCTGACTTTACGAGGCAGACCCTGTACAAACGATGGGTCCTGCTCTGGACACGGTCCTGCGCTGCCCACATTGCTAAGGAGAAAATTATTTTGCTTTTAACATCCAAACCCTCTCTGCGTAGAGATACTCTGGGGTGGGGCACTCCAGGGACGCTCTGGGGCTGGGCACTCCAAACACAGTGGGGTTGGGCACTCCAGGGAGACTCTCTGGGGACACTGGGGTTGGGCGCTCCAGGTCTGGGTTGGGCGCTTTTGCGGGTTGGGCACTCCCGGGCGAGGACAAGAGTTCTGGGCGAGGAGAAGAGTTGCGTTTAAGATCTAACAACCCCACACCGAGGGTGGAGAACAAGAGAAAAGAACACAAAGACAAAGGTAGTTAGAAGGAGCAGGAGAAGTCCTCCTTCCATCTCATCATTCCCTTCATTCTCCTTGCTTAACCATGCATGCCCCTTGTTCTATCCGCCTACTTAATGACAAAAGGAACAGAGGAGGAAAGGGTCAAAAGGAGAGCGGAGAAAGGAGGAGAACGAACATGGGAAAAGAAAGGAAGGAGAGCTAGAGAGAGGATAGATAGATGGAGAGGAGAAAAGAAGGACAAAGACCGTGGAAGAAAGGAGTGAGCGATGCTCGGGAAGTAAGCGTAAGGGTGAGGAAAACGAACAGTGGATAACAACAACAAGTGTCCTGCCCCACCTCTTCTCGTTTCTTCTTGATCTTCTCTGACCCCTTTTTGTTCTCCAAGCGGCCTTCGTTTCACCATCGCTTCCTCCTTTCTCTTCTTCATTGTTTCTGTTTCCTTCGCCCTGTTTCCCTATCTATCGCTCTTCCACTGTCTTCCTTCTTCCTCTTCTCCCTGATTACTGTCTCCTTCTCTTTGCTTCGCTATCTGTCTCCATTTCTCTCACTCCGGTGCCCCCGGTGTTTCTGTTCATTGCTCATCCTTTCTGACTTTACGAGGCAGAGCCTGTACAAAGGATGAGTCCTGTTCTGGACATGGTCCTGCGCTGCCTCTTTCCACACACTCCAAACCCCTCTAAGCCTGCCCCACGATGTTCTCGGCGGCCTTCAGAGAGCATCTCCCAGGGGCCTCCGAGAGTGAAAGAGGGGTGTGAGAGGAGGACACTTTCCCCACCTTGCTAAGAAGAAAAACCAGAGAAAAGATCACAGAGACATGTAGAGAAGTGTGGAAGGTGACCAGGTAGTTACAAGGAGCAGGAGAAGTCCTCCTTCCATCATATCATTCCCTTCATTCTCCTTGCTTAACCTTGCCCTTCTTTTATCCCCCCAATGACAAAAGGAACAGAGGAAGAAAGGGCCGCAGAAGGGACACAAGAAAGGGAGCGTGCAGAAAGCGGGCGCACGAAGAGGGAGAACGCAAGGAAGGAAAAAGAGAGCTTCTTAAAGACAATAGCATTCCTGTCAACAGCGAAATCCTGTCATCTATTGAAATGCTGGATGGACTCTTTGATTCCTTTTCAAATGAAGGGTTCTATCGTTCATGGTGTTCCTTAGAACAGGAGAGCCTTTCAGGACAACGCCCTCATCTGTATTCAACATAGGCAGGGCTACCTCTGATTAAGAATGCAAAGGACGCATTCTAAGAAAATAAACTCTCTCACTTCAAAAGGAGAGGACGGACCCACTCATCTATCAAAAAAAGAGCCGAAAGCATTTGGGAGGAATTAAAATATGAATGAGGAGCTATCGCAGTATCCTTTTTTTCTTCTGACACGGATTCTTTGAAAGAAGAGGTTCCTGCCTGTTGTTTGTTTCCAAGAAAGGGAGGCTTTCGAGTGGCAAGGGGCGAACTCGCGCCCACCCCGGTCTTTGGGGTCAGTCTGAAAACAGCTTGGAGAGGACCGTTGCTTCTCTCTCCTGCTTCTGTTTCTCTATCTCTTGCTCCGTGTCTGTCGTTCTCCTTCCCTCCTTCTGTGAATCTGCTTCTTTCAATATCCACCAGGTTGCCTGCAGTTTTCGCAGGGGGCTTCCCTGAGGGGCTCCCTGAAAGGCGGCAGGTTTTGAGAGGGCAAAGGGCAGGAGATTAGGAGAGGGCAAAGGCATGAAACGAGGGGGGGCAGGGGCCTGGGGGAGGTGTGGGCAGTGAGGGCGGTGGCGTAGGGCTGCGTTGGAGCCCTTTCAAAAATAAGACAAGTAAGATACATGGAGGGCAGATATTTAGATAGAGATAAATAGAGATAGAGATCGAGATGGAGAGGTAAAGATAGAAATACACAGGGGGCAGGGTAGTGGGTAGGGGGAAAGGGGAAGGAAGTCGAAAGGGGGTAGGGGCGGGGTAGGAGGTGTTGGCAGTGAGGGCGGTGGGGGCTGTGGGAGCGTGGGCTGCGTTGGAGCCCTTTACATAATAAGAGAAGATAAATAAATAAGACGTATAGATGGCAGACATATTGATAGATATAGATAGATAGAGATACATAGCTAGAGATAGAGACATAGAGGGGGCAGGTTGGGTAGGGGGTGGGGGGAAGGGGCGCGGGGTGGCGTAGGGGGTAGGGGGCTAGGGGAGCCCTGCAAATGGGCAGGGGATAGGGTGTAGGAACTAGGGCCCTTTAAAAAAAGGATGAACAAGATATAAAGATGGCAGATACATAGACAAATATAGTTAGGGCTACGCTGGAGCCCTTTAAAAAATCACACACGCAAGATGTATAGATAGAATATATATATATATAGATAGATAGATAGATAGAGATAGAGATAGAGATAGATAGAGATAGAGATAGACAGGTTTTGAGAGGAGATTAGGAGAGGACAAAGGCAGGAGAGGCAGGTGACACAGATTCCGCAAAAAATGTGTCATGTTTTTAGTGTTAACACAACTCTTGCGACACATATTCTGCAGAAAATGTGTCATATTTATGGTGTTAACACAACTCGAGTGACACACATTCTGCGGGAAATGTGTCATATTTTTGGTGTTAGCACAGCTCTACTGAAACATATTCTGCGGAAAATGTGTCATGCTTTTGTGTTAACACAACTCTGGTGACACATATTCTGCAGAAAATGTGTGTTTTGTGTTAGCACAGCTCTACGGACACATATTTTGCAAAAAACGTGTCATGTTTTTGGTTTTAACGCAACTCTGGTGACACATATTCCGCGGAAATGTGTCACGTTTTTGGTGCTAGCACAGCTCCACTGACACATATGTTGCGGAAAATATGTCATGCTTTTGGTGTTAACACAACTCTGGCGACACATATTCTGCAACAAATGTGTCATATTTATGGTGTTAACACAACTCGAGTGACACATATTCTGCGGGAAATGTGTTATGTTTTTGGTGTTAGCACAGCTCTACTGACACATATTTTACGGAAAATGTGTCATGCTTTTGGTGTTAACACAACTCTAGTGACACATATTCTGCAGAAAATGTGTCATGTTTCGTGTGTTAGCACAGCTCTACTGACACATATTTCGCGGAAAATGTGTCATGTTTCTGGTGTGAACACAACTCTACCTTCTCTTATCCTTGACTTTCTTCCTTTATTCCTTGTTGAATGGCAAATTAAAAACGGGAGGGGCGAGGAGGGAAGAGGAAAGAACAAGAAGCAGGAAGAGGAGAAGAGAAAGGAATGGAAGGAAGGAAGGAAGGGGGAAGGAAGGAAGGAGGCAAAGAGGGGGAGAGAGAGAGAGAGAGAGATAGAGAGAGAGAGAGAGAGAGAGAGAGAGAGAGAGAGAAAGCGAGAGTGAAAGAGAAAGAGAGGGAGAGAGATGCGATGAATAAACGAACCACACTAGCTATTTAAAGGGTGTTAAGTCTTTTAGAGGACCCATAATTTAAACATTTTGAATAATTGAATTCAGGCATTCATTTTTTCATAATATTTGGGAGGCTCTAGATATGAACATTGGGCAAACATCACTGTATTTGAACGATGCAAACAGTTTTAGTTATGGTTACTGCAAAACATTAAAATCTAGAGTGGAGACCTAAGACCTCAATCATATTATGGATTTACAAAAAAAAGCTCTTCTTGCAGCCTGGTAAATATCTTAAAGTATTGAAAAACGTAAGACTGCAACAACGTTAACGAAAGCTGTTGTTTTGCAAAACCTTAAAGCGCCATCATCTTTTAACGAAAGGTTCGATTTGAACCTTGATATGTCCTCAACATCAACAACGAAAGGCTTGTTTATCAACCAGCTGCGCCGGCAACGTCAAAACGACAGTTTTTGTGTAAACCCTAGTGTGTCCTGAACTTCAAAAACGAAAGGATTCTTGTAAACCTTGGTGTGCCACCACCCTCAAAAACGAAAGTATTTTTAAAAAACACGTGTAAGCGAAAGTGTTTTTTGTAAACCCTAGCAAAGGATTTTTGTCAGCCCTAGCGTGCCCTCAACCTCAAACGAAAGCTCCTTTTAAATTTTAAATCCTTAAAACCTAGAAAATTTCAGCAAAGAGGAAGGCAAGGATTTTTAAATTTTCAAAGGGGCCCCGGGGTCTCAGGGTTTAGGGGGTAGGCGCTGAGGCGCTTAGGAGCTTAGGGTGCAGGTTTAAGGATTTCGGAGCCTAGGAGCTTAGGGTTTAGGGTTTGATTTAAGGCTTAAGGGTTTGGGGGGTAGGCGCTTAGGCGCTTCGGAGCTTAGGAGCTTAGGAGCTTAGGAGCTTAGGAGCTTAGGAGCTTAGGAGGGTTTAAGGATTTAGCGGGTAGGCACTTAGGCGCTTAGGACCTCAGGAGCTCAGGGTTTAGGGTTTAAGGGTTTAGGGGGTAGACGTTGAGGAGCTTAGGAGCTTTGGAGCTTAGGGTTTGAGGATTTAGGGGGTAGGCACTTAGGCGCTTAGGACCTCAGGAGCTTAGGGTTTAGGGTTTAGGGTTTAGGGGGTAGACGTTGAGGAGCTTAGGAGCTTTGGAGCTTAGGGTTTGAGGGTTTAGGGGGTAGGCACTTAGGCGCTTAGGACCTCAGGAGCTTAGGGTTTAGGTTTTAGGGTTTAGAGGGTGGACGCTGAGGAGCTTAGGAGCTCTGGAGCTTAGGGTTTGAGGATTTAGGGGGTAGGCACTTAGGCGCTTAGGACCTCAGGAGCTTAGGGTTTAGGGTTTAGGGTTTAGGGGGTAGACGTTGAGGAGCTTAGGAGCTTTGGAGCTTAAGGTTTGAGGATTTAGGGGGTAGGTTGTTCGGAGCTTAGGAGCGTAGGGTTTAGGGCTTAAGGGTTTAGGGGTGAGGCCCTTAGGCGCTTAGGGGCTTAGGGTATAGGGTTTAAGGATTTAGGGGGAAGGCGCTGGGCCTCCCCACCTTTTAAATATGAAAAAAACCTTAAAACTCTTCAAATCTAGAAGGCCCGGGCTTTCAACCTTAAATTCCATAAATTCCTTAAATTCCTTAAATTCTGAAATTGGGTAAATATTTTTTTGGCAGGCCCTTTTTTAAATTTTAAAAAAACCTTAAATTCCTGAAATTCCTTAAATTCTTAAATTAGGTATTTAGGAATTTAAAGAATTTAAGGAATTTAAGGTTTTCTTCAAATCAAATAAAAGGCATTTTTAAATTTAAAAAAAAAACCTTAAATTCCTTAAATTCCTTAAATTCTTAAATTGGGTAAATAAAATTGTTGGGCCGGCCCTTTTTTAGATTAAAAAAAAAAAACCTTAAATTCCTTAAATTCTTAAATTATGTATTTAGGAATTTAAAGAATAAGGAATTTAAGGTTTTTTAAAGTTTAAAAAAGGCCTTTGTAAATTTTAAAAAAATCTTAAATTCCTTAAATTCCCAAATAAGGTATTTAGGAATCTAAGGTTTTTTTAAAAACTCAAAAAACGCCCTTTTTAGATTAAAAAAAAAACCTTAAATTCCTTAAACTCCTTCAAATTCTTAAATTCTTAAATTGGGTAAATAAAATTGTTGGGCCGGCCCGTTTTAAAATTTACAAAAAACCTTAAATTCCTTAAATTCCTTAAATTCCTAAATTAGGTATTTAGGAATTTAAGGAATTTAAGGTTTTTTTAAAAATTTAAAAAAGCTCTTTTTGAATTAAAAAAAAAACCTTAAATTCCTTAAATTCCTAAATTAGGTATTTTGGAATTTAAGGTGGTTTTGAAATTAAAAAAAGCCTTTTTAATCGGCGGCCCCTATTTCAAAACCCAGGCCCCCCAATTTAAATTTTATAAATTTTTTAAATTCCTTAAATTCCTTAAAGAAGAAATGCCGGCCCTATTTCCAATTTAAGGAATTTAAGGAATTTAAGCCCTTTAAATTCCTTAAA
>CAJNDS010002232.1:385245-418012 GCA_905221605.1 Symbiodinium natans | reverse complement strand
AAAAAGAAATACCGGCCCTATTTCCAATTTAAGGAATTTAAGGAATTTAAGCCCTTTAAATTCCTTAAATTCCGTAAAAAAGAAATGCCGGCCTTATTTCCAATTTAAGGAATTTAAGGAATTTAAAGGATTTGTAAAATTTAAATCGGCGGCCCCTATTTCAAAACCCAGGCCCCCCAATTTAAATTTTATAAATTCCTTAAATTCTTTAAATTCCTTAAAAAAGAAATACCGGCCATATTTCCAATTTAAGGAATTAAGGAATTTAAGCCCTTTAAATTCCTTAAATTCCTTAAAAAAGAAATACCAGCCCTATTTCCAATTTAAGGAATTTAAGGAATTTACGCCCTTTAAATTCCTTAATTCCTTAAAAAAGAAATGCCGGCCCTATTTCCAATTTAAGGAATTTAAGGAATTTAAAGGATTTATAAAATTTAAATCGGCGGCCCCTATTTCAAAACCCAGGCCACCCAATTTAAATTTTATAAATTCCTTAAATTCTTTAAATCCTTGAAAAAGAAATACCGGCGCGATTTCCAATTTAAGGAATTTAAGGAATTTAAGCCCTTTAAATTCCTTAAATTCCTTAAAAAAGAAATACCGGCCCTATTTCCAATTTAAGGAATTTAAGGAATTTAAGCCCTTTAAATTCCTTAAATCCTTAAAAAGAAATACCGGCCCTATTTCCAATTTAAGGAATTTAAGCCCTTGAAATTCCTTAAATTCTTTAAAAAAAGTAGCGCGCTTATTTCCGAAACCTTACAATATAAACAAAACAAAGAGGATTGCCAAATAGTACATAAAGGTCCTTCGTACAAATCCCTAAACCCTATCCCTGCACCCTAAACCCTGAACCACAAACCCTAAAGCCTGAACCCCTAAATCCCGAAACCCTAAACCCTAAACCCTAAACCCTAAACCCGAAACCCGAAACCCTAAACCCTAAGCCCTAAACCCTAAACCCTAAACCCTAAACCCTAAACCCCCCCTAAAGCCGAAGAGGCTTGGAAGTCGAGGCGGCCATGCTCGGCCAGCCCACCGCGGCCCTGATACCTGCCTCTTGGGTGTAATTGTTTCAGGGACCTAGGGTTTAGGGTTTTGGGGTGGGTTTAGGGTTTAGGGTTTAGGGTTTTGGGTTTAGGGTTTAGGGTTTAGGATTTTTGGGTGTTACGGTTTTGGGCTTGTTTCGAACCCTCTTAAGCCCCTCTACCCTTAAACTTTTCAACCCTGAGACCCCATTACGCCCTTACACCCTTATTTCATTTGGGCACTCTGGCAGTCTGGCACTCTGGCACTCTGGCACTCTGGCACTCTGGCAGTCTGGCTATAGCGTGAAGGTATTTCCAAATTCAGACCCCTTGTTTTGGAGTGGCGGGTGTGTGTGTGTGGGTTGGCATAGTTGATGGTGAAGACTAGGACGGTATCTGATCGTCTTCGATCTCCTAACTTTCGTTCTTCATCAATGAGGAACATCCTTGGCAAAAGCTTTCGCAGTAGTCCGCCTTTAACAAATCCAAGAATTTCACCTGTGACAGTTCAATACGAATGCCCCCAAGTATCTTTATCGACCATTGCTTCAGCTCTAGAAACCAACAAAATAGGACTGAGGTCCTGTCTTCTCATTGCATGCAAATGTATTCATGGCAATTGTGCGCATGCATGTGCATGTGCATGTGCATGTGCAGGTTTATGTGCATGTGCTTGTGCATGTGCATGTGCATGTCCATGTGCAAGTTGACAATTGAGATAAACTCACCAAGATACAAAATGACATGAAGCACAATACGAATATAATACGAATATAGTCAAAGTCAAGAATATCACCCCCGCCGAACCCTAAACCCTAAACCCTAAACCCTAAACCCTAAACCCTAAACCCTAAACCCTAAACCCTAAACCCTAAACCCTGAACCCAAAACCCTCAACCCTAAGGTAGTCATTATGTCGTGCGTGTGTGTGGGTCGGCGTGCAACGGGTCGGCGGAGTCATCCCCAAACCTTGAGCCGAAACCCAAAAAACCCAGAAGTTGATAAGCTCCAAAGCTCTAGCCCTAAACCCTAAACCCTAAACCCTAAACCCTAAACCCTAAACCCTAAACCCTAAACCCTAAACCCTAAACCCTAAACCCTAAACCCTAAAACTTAAACCCTAAACCCTAAACCCTAAACCCTAAACCCTAAACCCTAAACCCTAAACCCTAAACCCTAAACCCTAAACCCTAAACCCTAAACCCTAAACCCTAAAAACCCTAAACCCTAAACCCTAAACCCTAAACCCTAAACACTAAACCCTAAAACATAAACCCTAAACCCTAAACCCTAAACCCTAAACCCTAAACCCTAAACCCTAAACCCTAAACCCTAAACCCTAAACCCTAAACCCTAAACCCTAAACCCTAAACCCTAAACCCTAAACCCTAAACCCTAAACCCTAAACCCTACACCCTACACCCTAAACCCTAAGCCCTAAACCCTAAACCCTAAACCACAAACCCTAGCGCCTTGCAGCTCAGGAAGTGGTGGGACTTGAGCTCACTGGACAGCTGGCACCTGGCGTCACTGCTCCCTGACATGTCACTGCGCTTCCGAGGAGTTTGTTGTTTTGCGCTGAGGGTTTAGGTTTTTCTGGGTTTTGGGTTTAGGGTTCAGGTTTATTTTGGGTTTTGGGGTTCAGGGTTTAGGGTTTTTTTGCGTTTAGGGTTTAGGGTCTAGGGTTTTTTGGGTTTAGGGTTTGGGTTTCAGGGCTTGGGGTTTCGTGCGTTTACCCTCCTTTTGGGCCCGAAGGCCTAAGCCTTCAACCTTTCTGGGTTGGTGGTCTCTTTAAGTAGGGCTTCTGTTTTATAGGGGGTTCTTATAAGGGTATCCAGGGGCTACATTGAGGTACAAGGGTATATAACAGATTAAGAGGCCACCGGCCTTAATATCTTCAACCCTAAACCCTACACCCTAAACCCTAAGCCCTGAGCCCGGAAGCCCCATTCCAAACACCCAACTCTTTCAGGGTTTAGAGGGAGCCTCAAAGTTGAGGCACCCTACACCCTAAACTCTGAACCCCAACCCCTCAAGCCCCCTGTATCTTGAAATTCTTAAGAACAAATCCAAAACAAAGAAGCTCCTCGAAACTTTCCTCGAAACTTTCCCCGGACCTGAACCCTTAATAATTTCAAAAACCCCTAAACCCTAAACCCTAAACCCTAAACCCTAAACCCTAAACCCTAAACCCTAAACCCTAAGCCCCAAATCCATGTGCTGGTAGCAAAGCGGTCTGGGGTTCAGGGATTTCGGTGGTCGTCCTTGGATCGGCAGGTTTTGGGCTTCGGGCTCAGGTATTCAAGGGTTCTGTAAGGGTTTCTTTGTCATAGTTGGGTACCATTTTACATTTTTAAGGGTACTTATACCCAATAAGGAAATCAGTTTAAAAATTTTAGTATTATCCCAACCATGGACTAGGTGTAGGGTTGAGGGTTTAGGGTTAAGCACGAAGCACTACACCCTAAACCTCGAAGGTCTTTGAGCCGTAAAGGAGGGACCACTTTTGGGTTTGGGGTTTAGGGTTTAGGGTTTAGGGTTTAGGGTTTAGGGGAACAAGGGCCGAGGGGTTCAACTTTTCGCTCGAGACGGTGAGCTTGCAGCCTGAAGAATCAAGGTTTAGGGTTTAGGGTCTTCTTGAGGCTAGCAGACTAGACTCAGACTTCAAAAATCTTCCAAGCAGTTCCTGTGTACTCCTAACCCTTGCCCCCTTACTCCGCAAACCCTGCAAAAGGCGCAGAACCTTATAAGCCCTGAACTCCAAACCCCCAAGCCTTCCACGGAACCCTAAAGCCTAAAGCCTCAACCCTAAACCCTAAAGCCTAAACCCTAAACCCCAAACCCTAAACCCTAAACCCTAACCCTAAACCCTAAACCCAAACCCTAAACCCTAAACCCTAAACCCTGAACCCTAAGCGAGATCCAAGGCTACTGACCTCGTGCTTACCGCGGCTCGGCCGACCTGGCCCATGATCCGAGGTTTAGGGTGTAGGGTATAGGGTTTAGGCTTTGGGGTTTGGAGCCTGGTGTCCAGTATGCATGTCAAGTATGCAGAGTTCAGAAAGCAACCCCGCAATCTGCATATCCTTAAAGTGAACCCCCACAATCTACATGGGACCTCAAACTTTAAATGCGTTCATCTCCTAGAGAACCCTAAACCCCAAATCCCAAACCCCAAACCCCAAACCCCAGACCCCAAACCCCAAACCCTAACCCCTAAACCCCGAACCCCGAACCCCGAACCCCGAACCCCTAAACCCTAAACCCTAAACCCTAAACCCTAAACCCTAAACCCTAAACCCTAAACCCTAAACCCTAAACCCTAAACCCCACAACAGAGAAGGTGACCGAGCTGCTGCGGCGGCAGCGCGTGGTGGGCAAGGTCGTGGAAGTCTTCGGAAGCGGCGCCGAAGCTTGGAGGCGTTTTGGCCCAGGCAGCCGGGAGGCCCGAGACTCGAAGCAGTTTAGGGTTTAGGGTTTAGGGTTTGGGGTTTAGGGTTTAGGTTTTAGGGTTTAGGGTTTGGGGTTTAGCGTTTGGGGTTTGGGGTTTGGGGTTTAGGGTTTTCTCCCAAACCACAACCCCCCAAGCTCTCGAAGAACCCTTCCTAAAACCCTTTTGGCCACCTAAACCCTCCACCCCACCGCCCAAACCCTGCTAAACCCCCTTAACCCTAGGTGTTCTGACTGAACTCCTTCGCGTTGGCCGCAAATGTCAACTTTGAACCCCGAACCGTAAACCCTAAATCCTAAACCCTAAACCCTAAACCCTAAACCCTAAACCCTAAACTCTAAACCTTAAACCCTAAACCCTAAACCCTAAACCCTAAACCCTAAACCCTAAACCCTAAACCCTAAACCCTAAACCCTAAACCCTAAACCCTAAACCCTAAACCCTAAACCCTAACCCTAGACAACCCTAAACAACCCTAAACCCTAAGCCCTAAGCCCTAAGCCCTAAGCCCTAAGCCCTAAGCCCTAAGCCCTAAGCCCTAAGCCCTCAGCCCTCAGCCCTAGACCCTAAACCCTAAACCCTAAGCCTGAAACCCTAATCAACCCTAAACTCTTAGCCCTAAGCCCTATGCACTAAGGCCTAAGCCTTAGACCCTAAACCCTAACTCTAAACCCTAAGCCCTAAGCCCTATGCTCTAAACCCTAAGCCTTAAACCCCCAAGCCCTTAAGCCGGTTTGTTCTCAGGAAAGCCTGGCCGTCACCGATCGCTTGACTGTGGCCAACATGGCGCCGGAGGGGCCTGGGTTTAGGGTTTAGGGTTTAGGGTTTAGGGTTTAGGGTTTAGGGTTTAGGGTTTAGGGTTTAGGGGTTTAGGGTTTAGGGGTTTAGGGGTTTAGGGTTTGTGGTTTAGGGTTCGGGCTCACGGGTGTGAGGTTTAAGGTTTCAGGCTTCAGGGGATATAGAGATTTTAGGGGTTTTGGGGGGTCCAAGGATGCATGGTGAGAATGGGAGCCCTAGAGCTTACGCTTGCCTCAAGCTTCGAACGCGAGACCCTGAGCCCTCAGTTAAACAAACTCTGAACCCTAAACCCCAAACCCCAAACCCCAAACCCCAAACCCCAAACCCCAAACCCCAAACCCCAAACCCCAAACCCTAAACCCTAAACCCTAAACCCTAAACCCTAAACCCTAAACCCTAAACCCTAAACCTCTCTATCATATGATAAATTCAACTTTAATGGCTTCGTGGTTCAAGGCCAAAAACTCGTGGTTCAAGGCCAAAAACTCGTGGTTCAAGGCAAGTCGTCGTTTTTGGCCTTGAACCACGAATTTTTGGCCTTGAACCACGAATCTTGGGGCCTTGAACCACGAATGTTTGGCCCAAATCGTTCGTGGTTCAAGGCCAAAACTCGTGGTTCAAGGCCAAAAGCTCGCGGTTCAAGGCCAACAATTGGTGGTTCAAGGCCAAAAATCGTGGCTCAAGGCAAAAAACTCGTGGTTCAAGGCCAAAAACTCGTGGTTCCAGGCAAGTCCTCGTTTTTGGCCTTCAAGGCCAAAAATTGGTGGTATATGGCCTTGGGATCAGAGCTCCTCTGCCCTTGTCGCTGAAACCCTCGCGGAGCGGAGCCCGGCCCCAAACCCCATCCTGCACAATCCTAGGGCTCAGCTTTTTGCTTTGAGGGGGGGTTTAGGGGGGTTGTTCCAGGGTTTTGGGGGGGCTTCAGGTCCCAGCACAGAGCTCATCCGATGGGCCCGCGCAGGCCCAACCCAGGGTGACCGCTCCACCGAGGCCATTGGAGGTTTTCCATGTGCGGACTATCATCGTTTTGATTGAGAAAGCGATACCTAGTTAACCCCAAAAATGATACTTTAAATGAAATGTCTCAGTCATGGCCTCTAGGTTTTGCCGCACGCCCATGTCAAGCATACGTAAGTCTTCAAAGTTGATTTTGTCTTGGCTTTGGCAACGTAGTCGTAGTTTTCATTTTGGTGGTTTCCGCGTTTGGCAATGTCGTGTGAAGCTCACATGCTGTTTAGGAGCCTACGTTCGCCCAGAATTTGCCAGGCATGCGTGTGTTTGGGACTTGCCATGGCCTTTTCAGACCCTTGTCATGAATCCCTGAGGCCCTAAGGCCCCAAGAGCCATGAAGAGCTGGCGGTGGAAACTTTCATTCAGCCACTTATGAAGCCCATGACCTGCATGAGCCAGGGGGGCGGGTTTCGTCAGGAAGCTGCAGCCTTGGAATTGCAACTCTGATATCCCTTCTCTCCGTGGTCTCGCTTGGCCTTAGTTCTGCTGAATTTCCCTGGTTGTCAATGGTTTTCAATAGTTTTCTTTAGCCCTCACCAGCCCTCAATAGCCCTCAATAGCCCTCAAATGCTCTCAAATGCTCTCGGCGGGCTTTCGCTGCCTCTTGCGCCCTACTCTGCCATCGAATTCTCTGAGTGTGCAACGCCGACCAAATCCTGACTGTTGCCGTCGAAACGAAGTCAATCAGGGTATTCAGAATAGCACACAGCACCCAACCCAGATGACACACCCTGCGGGTTCCGAGCCATAAATGAAAGTTTCGTTGTTTGGGATACACATGTTGTATCCCGAAGCCCTCCCACCCAACCAGTTCCAATGCATCCCAAGTTAAGTTGATGTCCTGGGGCGTGCGGGGTTTGCAAGGTTAGGCTGGAACCTTATGTTGTTAGAGCGCAGAATGTACATGTTCGAGGTCCTTCCTCTGTATTAATTATTAGGTCCAATTAGTTGAGCCCCCACTGCAAGTTGTCTTTTCAAATGCTCTCGTGAGGTTCTCTGTTTTGGGGGTGCGTTTTTGAGGTACCCCCCCAAACTTTCTGTGATAGTGAGGTCAGCTCAGGAGGCGGCGACTCTAGCCCTCAAAGACTCCTACTTCTTTCACTTGCAGGTCGGGTGGGACGGGCGTTGGTATCTGGGGTTTCTCTTTGGGGGTTGCTCTTGCGCATGTGTGTGTGTGTGTGTGTGTGTGTGTGTGTGTGTGTGTGTGTGTGTGTGTGTGTGTGTGTGTGTGTGTGTGTGTGTGTGTGTGTGTGTGTGGGTGTGTGTGTGTGTGTGTGTGTGTGTGTGTGTGTGTGTGTGTGTGTGTGTGTGTGTGTGTGTGTGTGTGTGTGGTGTGTGTTGTTGTGTGTGTGTGTGTGTGTGTGTGTGTGTGTGTGTGTGTGTGTTGTGTGTGGTGTGTGTGTGTGTGTGTGTGTGTGTGTGGTGTGTGTGTGTGTGTGTGTGTGGTTGTGTGTGTGTGTGTGTGTGTGTGTGTGTGTGTGTGTTGTGTGTGTGTGTGTGTGTGTGTGTGTGTGTGTGTGTGTGTTGTGTGTGTGTGTGTGTGTGTGTGTGTGATGTGTGTGTGTGTGTGTGTGGTGGGTGTGTGTGTGTTTGTGGGTGTGTGTGTGTGTGTGTGTGTGTGTGTGGTGTGGTGTGTGTGTGGTGTGGTGTGTGTGTGGTGGTGTGTGTGTGTGTGTGTTGGTGTGGGTGTGTGGTGGTGTGTGGGTGTGTTGTGGTGGTGTTAGTGGTGTGTGTGTGTGTGTGTGTGTGTGTGTGTGTGTGTGTGTGTGTGTGTGTGTGTGTGTGTGTGTGTGTGTGTGTGATGTGTGTGTGTGTGATGTGTGTGTGATGTGTGTGTGATGTGTGTGATGTGTGTGATGTGTGTGATGTGTGTGATGTGTGTGATGTGTGTGATGTGTGTGATGTGTGTGATATGTGTGATGTGTGTGATGTGTGTGATGTGTGTGTGTGTGTGTGTGTGTGTGTGTGTGTGTGTGTGTGTGTGTGTGTGTGGTGTGTGTGTGTGTGTGTGTGTGTGTGTGTGTGTGTGTGTGTGTGTGTGTGTGTGTGTGTGTGTGTGTGTGTGTGTGTGTGTGTTTATATATATATATATATATATATGACAGGCATCATGAAACACGTTTGACAAGTGCGGTGTAAGGTTCCATGAAACAAATGTCATTCGTTGTTTGCACGTGGCGATAAGACAAAGCTTTTTTAGGTCGAGAGCAAACGAAATGGTTGTAAATTCCCAAATCCGGCCAAACCGTGCCAGGCGAGGCCGACAGCTCGAGAGAGCGCCCCGCCGGCGGCGCGAAGCTGAGTTTGCCGTCGCATGGCCTGCCGGCGCCCACCAGAACCCCAAACCCCCCCCTACATGGTTTCGGGTTTCAGGGGATGCGCCCTCAGGTTTTTTCTTGAAGGGCTGGACAGCTGAGATGTGGTCTAGAGTTTGGTACCGTCGAAGCGGGCTTCCCACGTGCGGGTCTCGGGTTTGCGGGTTTAAGGTGTTGAGGGTGTATGTGTTCCACTGTTTAAGGCTTACGCGTGAAAGGGCCCAAAACAAGCCCCTGGCAGCTTTCAAAATGCCCTTGAGGCATCAAACACGCGAAGCCCCGAAAGACCCCAAAAAAGCCTACGAGGCACCAAAAGGCCCCGGAAGGCCCCAAAAAGGCCCCAGGAACGCCAGGAGGCCCCAAAGACTTTTGAGCCTTTTTGGCGACCGCTCGCAAAATAGCCTCTGACAGAGACACCGACGAGAACCGAAGACAAGACTCAAAACATGGGCATCTTCCCAGCCTCCAGGCATTCTTCGCTGCTTCACACTCTTGCTTCAGCACCGCGTGGTCTAAAGCATATCCAAGGGTCGACCTTGGGTGATCAGAGACGGTGGCCCATGTCGCTCGCACCATCGTGCGAAAGAAGAAGTTGCAGACTCTATGCAACAGAGTGTCCGCGGAGTAGAAAGATATGCTGGCAAGTCTTCACTGGCATTTATGCAATGCCAACCACAGAGACCATCCGGGGGAACTGGAACGAGATCTCCAGGCAATGTGGCCTGGAGCAGGAATGTCTTTCAAGGCCAATTAGTCGTGGTTCAAGCCCAGAAATTCGCGGTTCAAGGCCAAAAAGTCGTGGTTCAAGGCCAAAAACTCGTGGTTCAAGGCCAAAAACTCGTGGCTCACGGCCAAAAACTCGTGGTTCAAGGCAAGGCTTAGGGTTTCAGGGTCTCATGGCCTAAGGTTTAGGGTTTCAGGGATTCAAGGCTTGAGGTTTAGGGTTTCAGGGCCTCAAGGCTTGGAGTTTAGGGTTTCAGGCCTCAAGGCTGGGGTTTTGGGTTTTAGGGCCTCAAGGCCTGGCGTTTAGGGTTTCAGGGCCTCAAGGCCTGGGGTTTCGGTCCTGGGGAGGCCAACGCTGAGATGCAATGGCAAGAACATGAAGTTAGTGATATAAGGTGTTTTTGTTGTGTCCGTTCGTTTAGGCCTGTGATGCTGAGATGATTAGAGAATACTTGTAGTTTTGTTTTCTCAATGTTATGGGATTCTCTGGGTGGGTGGGTGTTATGTCAGAGCCGTAAATATAAATCGTAAAACTGCTCGATCCGGAGCTGCTGAACTCTAAACCCTAAAGCCTAAACCCTAAACCCTAGACCCTAAACCCCAAACCCCAAACCCTAAACCCTAAACCCTAAACCCTAAACCCCAAACTCAAGGCCTAGGCCGCCCCCCTACGTTGGGGGCGGCGCCTAAGCCCCTCCACCTCACGATCGGGCCGTGGCCGCCCTTCGCATTAAACCCTAAACCCTCAACGCCCTCAACCCTAAACCCGAAACCCTAAACCCTCAACTTCAGGAGGCTCGAAACCTCCAGGCCCTCCACCCTTACCTGGGAGCCCTGGTCCCAGGAGTGCGGGGCGACCTGCATACTCTTCCCAGTCGACACCAGGCTTTGGCCTTTTTTTGGGTTTAGGGTTTAGGGTTTAGGGCGTAGGGGGGTGGGGTTCTTACTTAGCGTTGGGGGGGTGATAATGAATATACGAACATAGGGGACCCCTACAAAAGACCCCAAAATAGCAGGATTCCCGTAGAAGAAGGTCCCCAAGAAGGTACCTCGAGTTGAGAAAAAACCCCTATCTTCACCCCCTCAACACCCCTTGTCACCCCTCAGCCTGTACATATTAAAACTTAAAAGCCCTAAACCCTAAACCCTAAACCCTAAACCCGAAACCCTAAACCCTAAACCCTAAACCCGAAACCCGAAACCCTAAACCCTAAACCCTAAACCCTAAACCCTAAACCCTAAACCCTCACCAGCTTGAGTTAAGGGATGCAGGGGCTACTTGGTTCACCTGGTTTGTAGGGTTCTAAGTAGGGCAACCTCCTACTAGCCCCACACTGTAAGTACCCAGTAACTTGGCTTTTCTTCTGGCTGGCCCTTAGGACTTTAACCTTTTGGGTTTGTTTGTAGAAACTACAAAAAGGAGCCTAGAAGTTCAATTTTTCGGCGGGGCTCAGACGTCAGCCAAGGGAAAGCTGGGATGTAGGGCTGCGTGACAGGACCCTGGAGTACTTGCAGAAGACCGGCCGAAAGCAGTCGCACGTGGATCTGGTGGAGGAAGCTTGGGTTCGGCTGCCCAAACCCTAAACTCCAAACTCCACACCCCAAACCCGAAAGCCTGAACCCTAAACCAAAGCCTAAACCCGAAACGCCAAACCCAAAACTCGAAATCTTGGGGTTGTTGGGGGCCCTTCCGGTCCAGGTACTTCATGGATGGGCAGCCCGAAACCAAACCCTAAACCCTAAACCCTAAGCCCTAAAAGCCCTAAAGCCCTAAAGCCCGATAGGCCCGAAGCACGAAACCCTAAACCGCCCTGGCTGCGGTGGACGGGTGAGGTGTGGATTCGAGGATGAAGAACAAAGGGTTTCCCGGAAGCTGAAAAGCCTGAAACCCTAAATTCCGACCCGGCCTGCTTAGGCCGTACCCACCCTTTACAAGGGTGCCTGGAACCAGAAGTGATGGACACCTTTACTGGATGGACAATGGGTGGAGCCATTGGAGAATGGTCGAATATAGAGGATCCAGGGCTCGCCTCGTCACCGGTACTCACTGACCGTTCTCGATCTTGGCCAGGGATTTCGTTGGCCAAAGTCTGCTAACTCTTGCGGAGCCAAAAACTGCCACCTGGTTTGTTACGTCCCCCCACCCTTCCCCACCCCCCCCCCACCCCCCCACCCCCCACCCCCCCCCCCCCCCCCCACCCCCCCACCCCCCCACCCCCCCCCCCCCCCCACCCCCCCACACCCCCCATCCGCCCCTCCCCCCCTCCCTTGACCCTACCCTCACCGCGGCCCTCGATCGACAGTCCAGCTTCTTCTCCCTCACCTGAGCCCCGCCCCGCTACGCCTTTGTGAAAAAGCAATGGTGGGAACTGAGGGCGACAGCAAAAGGTCACAGCGGTGGGGAGAAAGAACCCAGCACCAATGAAATTGCCCGCTGGGTGTGTAGGGGCGCCATGGTACTTACTGTCCAAGAGACGCCTGGGGAAGGCCGCTGCGAGACTCTTGAGACGCTGAGGCCTCTCAGGCCTTTCAGGGGCCTTTTAGGGGGTTTTAGGGGCATCTCAGGGGCAAAAACATCAAAAAACCTTGTCCAGCAAAGAAGTCGCAATCGGGACAGCCTCCAAGGGGGGCCTAGAGCAGCCTGGGAGGCCCTTTGGGCCCTGCCCTTGAAAAGGCTCTCAAATAAGAGGAATTGCAGGCCCTAACTAAGGCTTCAGGCCCTGGAAGGCCCCTAAAAGGGCCCTGCGAAGGCCGGGTCTTTCGACGCTTCGAGTGAAAAACAATGAGAAGGCCCTCTGGCCAAAAACACACCCCAACGCAAACGCCGATTTGGCTCTCGCAAGCTTCTAGACCTGTTTAGCAAAGGGTCTATCGCCATGCAACCTTTATGCTCCCGCATAGAGAAGAAAAAACAATGAGAAGGCCCTCCGGCCGAAGACACCCCCCAACGCAAACGCTGATTTGGCTCTGGTAAGCTTCTAGACATGACTCTCACAAGGCCTGTTCATATCAACACCATGACACCCCGACGTCGAGAATAGAAACAATGAGAGGGCCCTCCGGCCGAAGACACCCCCCAACGCAAACGCTGATTTGGCTCTCGCAAGCTTCTAGACATGACTTTCGCAAGGCGTTTTTATGGCAACAACTCTTTCGCCATGCAGCCTTGACACCCCGACATCCAGAATGGAACAATGAGAAAGCCCGCCCAATGCAAAACCCAATTTTCTCTCTCGAAAGCTCGACATCTAACATCTTTTCCAAGGCATCTTCTCAGATGTCACCTTGCAAAAATCAAGGCATCAGGCTCCATGACATAAGGCAGCGTGCTAGATGTTAGTCCGAAGTATAGCGTTGAGTGCAGAAGTGTTTGGATGCGGGCTGGCTTGGATTTGGCTGGCTCTTTTTTGGCTCGTTTTGAGTAGTGCTTGGGTGGCCTTGGGGTGGGCATGTCTGCACACAATTGCGTACAGCTGACCACTGCTACACCCTAAACCCTAAACCCTAAACTAGTAAATTTCACCGAGGAGGGTTGGCAGTTCTTGGAATACCCGAAGTAGCGGGGATATGGTCCGCCAGAAATTTGTGCAGTGTTGCTGCCGCTGCAAGCGTTTGTTGTTAAGAAAGACCGATTTTTGCTTAGAATGTTTTGGCTTGTGCGTTTGCAGACTTGCGCAGTTGAATCACCTCATCACCGCACCGTCTCAGCCGGCAAAACCACCCCAACCTTTCCTTTTAGGGTTTAGGCTTGAACTCAATTCAACAGCCCGCTTCCAAAACTGCTTCCAGTGTCAGAGATCCAGAGAGACCCGTCCCAGAAGAAAGCAGGAAGGTCCTAGGAAGGTCCCAGTGGGGGGGGGGGAGAGGGGCATTCGTTCGGAGGCCAGGGCGAAGGCGTCCTGTTCGTTCCTTTCGAAATTCCAGAGCGTCCACTCTTGTCTGCTGCGAGAAACTGGTTTAATCCCTATTCCCCTCCTGTATGTAGCGTGCTTAAAACGGCGACCTTGCCCAGTAAAACGGCGACCTTGCCCAGTAAAACGGCGACCTTCGGGGCCGAAGGTAGCATTTTTACTGGGCAGGGGGGGGGGTGTCCGAAGGTCGCCGTTTTACTGTTACTGGGCAAGGTCGCCGTTTTACTGGGCAAGGTCGCCGTTTTACTGGGCAAGGTCGCTGTTTTACTGGGCAAGGTCGCCGTTTTACTGGGCAAGGTCGCCGTTTTACTGGGCAAGGTCGCCGTTTTACTGGGCAAGGTCGCCGTTTTACTGGGCAAGGTCGCTTTACTGGGCAAGGTCGCCGTTTTACTGGGCAAGGTCGCCGTTTTATTGGGCAAGGTCGCCGTTTTACTGGGCAAGGTCGCTGTTTTACTGGGCAAGGTCGCCGTTTTATTGGGCATGGGCAAGGTCGTTCTATAAGTAAAATATTTTCTTAATGTTGTGGGATTCTTTGGGCGGGTGGGTATTTTCCTGGAGTAATTGCTTGACTAGTGAATGCTTGGACTTGAGATGCTGAACCCTAAACCCTAAACCCTAAACCCTAAACCCTAAACCTTAAACCCTAAACCCTAAACCCTAAACCCTAAACCCTAAACCCTAAACCCTGCTGCCACACTCTTGGACATTGAGGTCTTTAGGACTTTCCTCTCAAACAGCTACTTCATGGCCATCACCACGCCTAAACCCTAAACCCTAAACCCTAAACCCTAAACCCTAAACCCTAAACCCTAAACCCTAAACCCTAAACCCTAAACCCTAAACCCTAAACCCTAAACCCTAAACCCTAAACCGAACAGGAGTACTACCGCGCCAGCGACTTGTTCGGGCCCGGGGCTTCCCAAGGCGTCAGCTACTCCTCAGTGACCAGGCGTTCACATCAGCTTTTCTAGGCCTTCGGGGTTTAGGGTTTAGGGTTTAGGGTTTAGGGTTCAGGGTTTAGGGTTTAGGGTTTTTTCTAGACCTTCGGGGTTCGGAACAAGGGCTTAGGTCCTGGGGTTGAGGCCTGTGCGGTCTTTGGTTCAAAGTCTTATTTAGGGTGTATCGGTAAGTTCTGTAAAAGCCTACTTGAAAGGTTAAGGGGGGGTCTAGGGCTTGCAGTAGGGGTGAAGGGGGTTCAAGGCTTTGTCGGGGTTTAGGGTTTAGGGTTTAGGGCCTTAGGGTTTAGGGTTTAGGGTACAACTCCTGATGCATATGCCCTTGTCTGTGACCTAAAATCAACCTCGACCTCCTAGGCGCGTGGGTAGTCCCTCAGCTCTAAGCCCTAATCAAAGGCAACCCATAATTTATGTGGGACCCTGAACCCCAACCCTAAACCCTAAACCCTAAACCCCAAACCCCAAACCCTAAACCCTAAACCCCAAACCCTAAACCCTAATAAACCCTAACCCCCTAAACCCCCTAACCCCCTAAACCCCCTAAACCCCCTAAACCCCCTAAACCCCCTAAACCCCCTAAACCCCCTAAACCCCCTAAACCCCCTAGACCCCCTAAACCCCCTAAATTTAAGAGCCTCCGGCTCAAGCCGCCGACCCCGCTGGAGCATAGCTGAGAGGTCTAAACCCGCTCGCATGGTTCGAAGATCCCAGCCTGCTCGGCAGAGTTGGGGGGGGTTAGGGGGCAAGCCAAAAAGACGGGGGGGGGGGGGGGGGGGGGGGGGGGGGGGGGGGGGGGGGGGGGGGGGGGGGGGGGGGGGGGGGGGGGTGATTTTGCTGAGGGCGCCCCTACCCGTGCTGAACCGCCTGTTTACGCTGTGCGGGTGGCGCGGTCCTCCACGAAAAAATTGTGCACCGACCCCCCCTACCCCCTCCCCCCCTCCAAATTTTGGGGGGGTAAGGAGGGAAAGAGGGAGGTTCTCACCTCCTCAAACCCATCCAACACGCCGCCAGGGTCGGCGGACCCCCTAAACCCCAAACCCTAAACCCCAAACCCTAAACCAAACCCTAAACCTAAACCCTAAACCCCAAACCCCGAGGCCGTGCACCTTGACCTGTCCTCGGTGGTGCCGTGTATGGCTGGTCCGAAGCGGCCCCAGGACTGGCAGGGCTATAGGGTTTAGGGTTTAGGGTTTGGGGTTTAGGGTTTAGGGTTTAGGGGTTAGGGTTTTGGGGCTTTAGGGTTTAGGGTTTGGGGTTTTAGGGTTTGGGGGCTTTAGGGCTTAGGGTTTAGGGTTTTAGGGGTTTGGGGTTTTGGGGCATTAGGGTTTAGGGTGTTGGTGCTTTAGGGTTTAGGGTTTTGGGTTTTGGGGTTTGGGGGCTTTAGGGCTTAGGGTTCAGGGTTTAGGGTTTCAGGGGTTTGGGGTTTTGGGGCTTTAGGGTTTAGGGTGTTGGGGCTTTAGGGTTTTGGGTTTGGGGGCTTTAGGGTTTAGGGTTTGGGAACTAGGGTTTGGGGATTGGGGTTTGGGGTTTAGGGTTTGGGGTTGAGGATTTAGACGTCTGGGACTTTACCCACCCCCCCGCCCGAACCGCCACCCCGCAGGATCGTGTGCCGCTGAGCGATATCAAGCAAAGCTTTCGAAGTTCGCTGACGCACCCGGCAGGCCTTTTGGTCAGGGGAGGGAGTATCGAGGGTTGAATGACGCCACTCGAGAAACCCCAACCTCATAAGTTGGGCGGCATTGGGCGGTTAACTCTTCTTGAGAGACAGGAGTACTGGTTTCGGGGCTTAGGCCTTTAGGTTTATCCCGAGCCCCCACTTCGTAAACCCCCTAAATCCACTGAACCCCTAGACCTTGAACCCCATCTCCCAAACCCCGAGAACCGAACTCTTGGGTCTAAGGTTAACTTCAAGGATTGAAGCCACAGTCGCTCGCCTTTCCGAGACACCACAAGCCAAAATCTCCAAATCCCCCCTAAGCCGTAAACCCCAAAACCTGAACCCTAAACCCTGAACCCTAAACCCTACACCCTGAACCCCTTTAGCCCAAATCCTAGAGCCCTACGACCCTGAAGTCTCCCCTCCAAATCCCTCAAGGCCACTCGGGCTTCGGGCTTTCCTCCGACGCCCTGGCTCCCCAGGCCGATGGGGGGAGCTTCGGGTCATGTTGGGGGGTTAAAAAACCTTAAACCCTAAACCCTAAACCCTAGACCCTAAACCCTAAACCTTAAGCCCGAAACCCTAAAGACCGAGAGTAGGCCCTTATTCGGTTTCTTCAGGGTTCAGGTTCCCTTTCAGGCCTGTTTAAACCCAAAAAAGGGGCAAACCGTGGGCCTGGAATTTTGGGTTTAGCGGTTGTAGGGTTTAGGGGTTTGGATCTTGGGCCTTTAGGGTTTAAGGTTTAAGGCTCAGGGGTTAAGGTTGTGGGGTTTAAGGCTTAAGGTCCAGAAGGCTTAGGTGTAAACCCTAAACCCAAAACCCTGAACCCTAACCCCCTAAACCCCCTAAACCCCCTAAACCCCCTAAACCCCCTAAACCCCCTAAACCCCCTAAACCCCCTAAACCCCCTAAACCCCCTAAACCCCCTAAACCCCCTAAACCCCCTAAACCCCTAAACCCTAAACCCTAAATCCCTCCAGGTGGTGGAGGTGGAGCAGCGCTCGGTGACGGTCCAGCACGGCCAGCTGGCCATCGCGGTGCCGCGCTTGGGTAGACCGGGGCTTCCGTGGACCCTAAACCCTAAACCCTAAACCCTAAACCCCAAACCCTAAACCCTAAACCTTAAACCCTAAACCCAAACCCTAAACCCTAAACCCTAAACCCTAAACCCTAAACCCTAAACCCTAAACCCTAAACCCTAAACCCTAAACCCTAAACCCTAAACCCTAAACCCTAAACCCTAAACCCTAAACCCTAAACCCTAAACCCTAAACCCTAACCGCTAAACCCTAAACCCTAAACCCTAAACCCTAAACCCTAAACCCTAAACCCTAAACCCTAAACCCTAAACCCTAAACCCTAAACCCTAAACCCTAAACCCTAAACCCTAAACCCTAAACCCTAAACCCTAAACACAACACCTTAAAGCCTCAAGCCTAAACCCAAAAACGGAAGGCTTTAACCCGATGGAAGCTTCCTCAGGGGCTCTCGCTGCGAGTGTTGAGAAGATTTTGGCTTAGAGGTCTAAGGTTCAGGCTTCAGGTAGGGTTCAGGGTTTAGGGTTCAGGGTTTAGGATTGTACGGTTGGCTTTGAGCCTTTGAGTTTATGGTGCAGGTTTTGGAATCAACCCTAAAACCCCTTTGGGGTTGAGGGCTGAGTATCCCACGCCCTAAGCCCTAAACGGCGGGGCCTCGAGGCAGGGGACCCGACCACCGGAAGTCCTCCATTGATAAGATACTTAAACCCTGCGAATAGTATTCCCTTATGGCCCCTGTGTACCTGTACTAGAATCACCCCCCCAAACCCCTATTCTAACTATTCAGGCCCCTGTATGAGAGCTTTTGGCTCTGGAGGAGGGTCTGGTTCGTGAATGAAGGGGGTCGTCGGGGTTCTGTTTGGGCGCTCCAGGGCCTGCGTTACAGTTAGGGTTTAGGGTTTAGGGTTTAGGGTTTAGGGTTTAGGGTTTAGGGTTTAGGGTTTAGGGCTTTAGGCGCGCCCAGTTCAGGGTTTCGTCTAGGGGTAGTTTAACTGGGCCCTGGGTAGGGGTAGAAAAGGGGCCCCTTTCGACCATGTAACTACCCGAAGATTTCGGGGGACGGAGAAACTCCATCCTTCATGGGCCTAGGGTTCAGGGTTTAGGTTGTCGGGCATTTTGGTGCGTGCCCCAAGCAGTAAGGAAGGAATCGGAATCGAGACCCTTAAAAATGACGAGTCGCAACTCTGAACCCTAAAACCCTAAGCCCTGAACCCCCAAAGAAAACTGAAGCTCCTGCACGAAATACCCCAAACTTAAACCCTAAACCCTACACCCACCCTACACCCTACACCCTACACCCTACACCCTCCCTACACCCTACACCCTACACCCTACACCCTACACCCTACACCTACACCCTACACCCTACACCCTACACCCTACACCCTACACCCTACACCCTACAACCTACACCCTACACCCTACACCCTACACCCTACACCCTACACCCTGAACCCTAAACCCTGAACCCTAAACCCTAAACCCTAAACCCTAAACCCTAAACCCTAAACCCTAAACCCTAAACCCTAAACCCTAAACCCTAAACCCTAAACCCTAAACCCTCCCCTCTCAACTCGGCCCAGAGGCCATCACGAGCTGCACCAACACCAGCAACCCCTCGGTACTGCTCGCTGCGGGGCTCCTGGCCAAGAAGGCTGCTCGGTCTAGGGTTTTAGGGTTTAGGGTTTAGGGTTTAGGGTTTAGGGTTTAGGGTGTAAGGGTTTAGGGTTTAAGGGTTTAGGGTTTAAGGGTTGAGGGTTGAGGGTTGAGGGTTGAGGGTTGAGGGTTGAGGGTTGAGGGTTGAGGGTTGATTGAGCTCTTCGAAGACTGGTTTGGGTGCCTAGATCCC
The DNA here is from genome assembly GCA_905221605.1 of Symbiodinium natans. Classification (NCBI taxonomy): domain Eukaryota; class Dinophyceae; order Suessiales; family Symbiodiniaceae; genus Symbiodinium; species Symbiodinium natans. Next base: position 399,276 of record CAJNDS010002232.1, on the reverse strand, counting down.
TCCCCCCCAAAAAAAATGCCGACAAACTAAACCCTAAACCCTAAATCCTAAGCCTAAACCCTGAACCCTGAACCCCAAACCCTAAACCCTCAACCCTCAAACCCTAAACCCTGAACCCTGAGCCCGCACCCCAGGAGTTCAAAGGGCTTCCCTGGTACGCAGGCCGTGCAGCGGGGCTTGCGCACCCCAGGGCACGTGAAGACGTCGCTGGCGCCAGGATCGCGGGTCGTGACGCGGTACTTGGAGGCTGGGTTAGGGGGAGATTTGCTGGGCCTAGTGTGTAGTGTTCAGGCATGTTCAGGGTTTAGGGCTTGGGCTCCAGGGTTGCTGGTTTTGGGGGCTCCGGTTTGGGGTTGAGGGGTTCTGCTGTGTTAGGCTGTTTTGGATACCTTGGGGTTAGGGACTCAGTCAAGAATTGGGGACCAGCAAACCCTAAAGCCTACACCATCGCTATGTTCCGCATCAGCCGAACCAAAGAAACGCTGTGTTTTCTTTGTGTTTGTAGCTGGGTTTTGCTGTTCTGGCGCCTGAAGAACATTTTCACAGTGCTTGTGAGAGCAGGTGAAGGTGAGGTATTACGGCTCGGTGTCGGGTCTTAGGCACTTGAGTTGGGCTGAACAGTGTACAGAATTGTCTTCTATTATTAGTTCTCATTCCATCACAGCACTCTCTCATCCATCAGCGCAATCTACATGAGGGTTTACGAAAACAGGGGACACCTAATTTCGTCCCCAAATAGTAGGATTCCCTTAGAATACGGGCCCCAATAGGGTACCCCCAAATTCGGAACCCTCAAATGGTTTCAATACTGCGTTCCTCCACCGTCGTATTGCAAACGCTTGCGCGCGCCGCCTCGGCACGGGGCCGAGGGGGGGCCTTTTTGTGCTTGTTGGCAGGGTCTCTGTGGGAGGGGCCCACAGCCTGGAAAATCCAAGCAGGGTTTAGGGTTTAGGGTTTAGGGTTAAGGGTTTAGGGTTTAGGGTACCCAAGCGGTTCGGGCAGGTCACACAGGCAAGGGTGGAGGGGGCAGGCTGTGTGGGGAAGGGTTGGGAAGGGGAGGCCAGATCCTGGGTCTCGGAAGCCGAGGCGAATATAAACAAGCTCTTTACAACTGACATGCTCCGCAGGCGCCGCAGATGCTGCTAGTACAAGCGTGTAAACCCCGTCTGAACCCGAAGCCCCAACTCTAGACCTTAAGCCCCGAGAAGTAGACCCCAGCAAGCCTTAAACCTTAAACCTTTAACCTTAAACCCTAAACCCTAAACCTGAAACCTTAGACCCTGAACCTATTTCTCTCGGCGTTCGCGGAAGGCTGCAGGACTATCTGCACCGCTTGAGGAGCTGGGCTTTCACACTGTCGGATACGGCTGCACAACTTGCATCCCACGCTGCAAGCTTTTTCGCAGGTACTCGTTGTAGGTTGACCTGGTGGGTTTTGGGGGATATGCCGTGTTTTTCTTATTTTGGTGGTTTATCAGGGTGGGTTTATGACTGCGTGCAGTATGGTGTGTTGTAGTATGCTATGGCGGGTCAATGCCATGTAGCAGGTCAGCACCAACGACTGGTTGCGTTGATGTTGTATTCTATGTTGTTATGTTAAAGTACGTTACAGTAGACGAAGGTTGTAGTAGGTCATTGTATGCTTTGTATATTACAGTTTCGTATAGTATTGGCCCATCAGGCTTTTGCTCCGTTTTGTGGGAGGTCAGGCTCCTTTGCACCGTGATTGCCTTCAGACCTCTGAGGATTCCTTTGTTGGAGGGCAAGCACGTGTAGCTTCATTTGGTTGCTAGAGAAGGAGATTTTTTTGGAACTGCGGATGTCAAGACGGTAGCTTTCCCACAGCTTTAGGGGTTCAGGGGTTCGAGGCTTTGGGGGTTTCATGGGGTGTTGGGGTTGTGGGCTGAAGGTTTGCGGGTTTGGGCTCCGAGGTCCAGGGCAGCGAGAGGCGTGGGGATATGGATGTGCAGAGGCTCCAGGACGCAAGTGAACTTCAGGTGGAAAGGAGCAAGCCCTAGACCCCAAACCCCAAACCCCAAACCCTAAACCCTAAACCCTAAACCCAAAACCCGAAACCCTACTCCTTGGTGCGCCCCAGGCATGGGTAACTCCGGGGACGTCGAGCCCGAAATGCAGGTGAGCCTAGGGATTAGGGTTTAGGGTTTAGGGTTTCGGTTTCAGGGTTTAGGGGAAGCAGTGTCAGGCACCGAAATAGCCGGAGCCGTTGGGTTCGGGTTTTGGGGTTCAGCATCTCCAGTCCAAGCATTCACTATTGAAGCAGCTTGTCAAGCTATAGAGAAATCGCCACCCGCCCAGTGGGTCCCTCTAAAGCCCAAGGCTAGCGGACCCGTGCCTATCCACGAAAGGTTGTGCCTGTGCCCACCCAAGGTCGTCCGTGCCTATGCCCACGAAAGTTTGTGCCTAAATGGCCTGCCAGGCACAGATTGTAGGCACAAGCTTTCATGGGCATAGGCGCGGGCTTTGGTGGGCATAGGCACAAGCTTTCGTGGACACAGGCATTCCGTGCCCCTAAACCCTAAACCCTAAACCCTAAACCTAAACACTAAACCCTAAACCCTAACCCTCAACCCTAAAACCCTAAACCCTAAACCCTAAACCCTAAACCCTAAACCCTAAACCCTAAACCCTAAACCCTAAACCCTAAACCCTAAACCCTAAACCCTAAACCCTAAACTCTAAACCCTAAACCCTAAACCCTAAACCCATGCCCACGAAAGTTTGTGCCCCTATGCCCACGAAAGCCTGTGCCCGTGACAATGCCCGTGACCGTCCGTGCCGATGCCCACCAAAGGCCGCGCCCACACATCCACCAGGGTTTATGTAACATATAAATATAAACATACATATATATATATATATACATAATACATATATATATATATATGCTACCCCCCCCCAGCGACCAAACCTTTTTAAGCCTTTTTCGGCCTTTTTAACAAAAAGCAACAAAGAAGGCCCAAAAGTCGCGTAGGTAATCACCGGGTAATGAAGGACGGTTACTGGGACACCCACCTCACAGACCCCGATGAGCCAGCATTGGATTAATCTACATTTTGAATCTGAAGCGGACAATGCTGTTTTTAGATGTTTAGATCTGTGTTTTTTCTATGCAAATTGTGCGTTTAAAAGCGCAATTAATGTTTTGTTGAGCAACTAAGTTATTTATACAATTGTGTTTGTACGAGGAAAAGTATTTATCAAATAGTGAAACATTTTTCTTTATTCTATGCGAATTTAACTACTAGAGTAATTATTAAGCAAAGAGCCCAATTTGACTCAAGTGAATACTATTTAAAGGAGCATACCCAACCAAGATACGAAATAGACACCATTCTCAACCAAAATATGGCAAAGTGTGCGTTTAAAGGGCAAATAATGCTTTGTTGAGCAACTACTGTATTTATACAATTGTGTTTGTACTAGGCAAAGTATGAATCAAATACTATCTGAAAAGTCCACTGAAATACCTTATGTTTACATATTCACGAAACTTTTTTTTATTCTTGAAATAACCATTCTATGCAAATTTAGCTACTAGAGTAAGTATGAAGCAAATAGCCCAATTTGACTCAAGTGAATACCATTTAAAGGACCACTTATATACTATGTCTGAAAAGCGCAATTTGCATAAGCAAGCTTAAAAACGCACAATAATGGAAATAGAAGAGGTTCTACTTACATAACGATGAAACAACGATGTGTGAAGTATTCAAGAAAGACCACTTATATACTATGTTTGAAAAAACACAACTTGCACAATCAGGCTTAAAAAATGCACAAGAATCCTAGAAAAGTACTTAGTGAAGGCCATGCACAAGCAAATTCACAAATACAAAAAAACATCCAAAAGCGCAAGCTTTTCAGGAGAATGTCTGGTGAAGTTTGGATTATAGGGTTTTGGGTATCCCTGGACGAGTAGGAGTCACTTTTTAAGCAAACAATTCTAAGCAATAAAAGCTTTTTCTCAAGACAAGTATTGCAAATGCTGCTTCTAGATAATTACTCGCTTTTACCAGGCAAATATTACCCATGCGAACTTAGCTACCAGAGCACCAAGTAATGGCTGAAGAAGGTCTACTGCACTTGAGTACAACCAAAAGATGCACTAAACACTAGTTGAAAAAAAAGCGAAGCGGTTCTACGTACATAATGACGAAACAAATGGTTCTGAAGCACTAGAAAGACCACTTGTATACTATTTCTGAAAAGCACAACTAGCACAAGCACACTTAAAAATGCGTAGTTGTTGCTTCCTGATCGTGAAGGCGAACCAAAAAGCCAAAATACCAAAACCAAAAAAACCAAAAATACCAAAACCAAAAAAACCAAAAAACCGAAAAAAACAAAAACGACCAATTTTCCGGAACTCTTGGAGAAGCCTCATAGGGATTCCTGAGAGTTCCGGATTTTTTTTTTTTTTGGGTTTTTTGGTTTTGGTATTTTTGGTTTTTCTACTGTCCCGTGTATGCGATTTTAGTTGTGTTTTAGTCTACGCCCTAGGAAATGCGCGATATTGCACACCGAGTTTGCTTGCAGTGCAGCAGGGTGACTTGAGACAAGGCGAAAAAGGAAGGTCACTGGGGGGGGGGGGGTACCATATATATATACATATATATATATAATGCATATATACATATAATACATATATACATATACATATACATATACGTATATATATATATATATATATATGGTGTAGAGAGGTTTAGGCTCCAGCAACGCAGTCCCGGAGCCCGCAACGTCTTCTGGGGCACCCCGGCTGCCCCCCGGGAAAGGTCCAACCCTAAACCCTAAACCCTAAACCCTAAACCCTAAACGAGCTTGGCACTCCCGGAGGCGGCTGCCGATAAGGGCATCATCACGGCCGCGGTGCTGTCCGGGAACCGGAACTTCGAAGGACCTTGTTTTTTGTTTTTCCTGCGTTCTTTGCTTTGGATTTAGGGTTTAGGGTTTAGGGTTTAGGGTTTAGGGTTTAGGGTTCAGGGTTTAGGGTTCAGGGTTTAGGGCTTAAGGGGTTCTAGATGTCTGTTTTAAACGTTGTTTGTTCGAAGGTTGTTTTGGACGAGGTGTGTTCTTAAAGGTTTTGGGGTTCATTCTTTAGAGGTTGATTCTTGAAGATGTTTGACTTCGACGTTCTGTTCGGCACTTTCCGTTGTTTTGGCGGTGGCGGGGGGGGGGGGGTTGGGGGGTGGGGGTTGGGGTTTGGGGTCGTTGGGAAGTTCCGGAGTTTCGTTTGTTTCCTGCCCTAAACCCCAAACCCTAAAACCCCACAGTAAAGGGTTTGACTAAGTTTTAACGGTGTTGGAGCTTGAGGGGCAGGGGTCTGGGGTGGGCCAGGTAGCCCAATGCTCCCAAGCCTCATAGCCCCCCATGGGGGCAGAAGGGTATAAGGGTATGAGGGTAGAAGGGTTGAAGGGCAGAAGGGTATAAGGGTATGAGTAAGGGTATGAGGGTAAAAGGGTATAAGTCAGGGTATGAAGGGAATTGAAAGTATAAGGGTAGAAGGGTAGAAGGGTAGTATGTAGGAGAAAGGGCTTAGGGGCCCCCAAGCCCCAAACCCCAAACCTCTAAACCCCAAACCCTAAACCCTAAACCCTAAACCCTAAACCCTAAACCCTAAACCCTAAACCCTAAGCCCTAAACCCCCAAACCCCAAACCCCTCAACCCTAAACCCTCAACCCTATGCTGGCGCCCCCCCAGCTGACGAGGACGAGTCCATCTCTCTGTGAAGGCCAACTATTTGGCCTCGCCGCCCCTTGTGGTGGCCGTAGACTGGTCCGCAAGGATCGGTTGGGAATTCCTAAAAACACCTAAAGCTTCAAAGGGTTTAGGGTATAGGGTTTAGAGTTGAGGGTTTAAGGCATTTCTCAGCCTAAAACGCAGAACCCTGCTTGGCAGAATTGGATTACGCCCACATCCCTTGTTTTTATAAGGCGTTGACTCCGGGGTCAACCTTCAACTGGCCCTAGACCCTAAACCCTAAACCCTAACCCCTAAACCCCTAACCCCTAACCCCTAAACCCTAAACCCTAAACCCCTAAACCCTAAACCCTAAACCCCAAACCCCAAACCCCAAACCCTAAACCCTAAACCCTAAACCCTAAACCCTAAACCCTAAACCCTAAACCCTAAACCCTAAACCCTAAACCCTAAACCCTCCATGGGCAGACGTGTGTTTGGACCGAGGCGGCCTTGGCTGGGCGAGTGGACATCGACTTTGCCTCGGAGGCTCCAGGGGCTGCTTTAGGGGCTTTTGAAAGCAGGAGCTTTCAGGGTTTAGGGTTTAGGGTTTGGGGCTAGGGTTCAGGGTTTAGGGTTTAGGGCTAGGGTTTAGGGTTTGGGGATTAGGGTTTAGGGTTTGGGGTTGAGGGTTTGGGGATTAGGGTTTGGGATTTGGGCCTCGGGGTTTCGGGTGACGAGCTTGGGCTCGAGGATGTTGTGGTTTTAGGGTTTAGGGCTTTAGGGTTGAGGGTTTAGGGTTTAGGGTTTAGGGTGTTGTGGCTTTTGGGTTTGGGGTGTAGAGCTTGGGCTTGTTGCTGTGCTTGTAGGAGAACTCGCCGGAGGCAGGGGGCTCCGCGGAACCCGCCAAGCCCTGAATCCTAAGCCCTCAAGCCCTACATCCCTTTTAGGAGTTTTGGGCTGAGTGTTTAGGGTTTAGGGTTTAGGATTTAGGGTTTAGGGTTTCGGGCTTAGGGTTTAGGATTTAGGGTTTAGGGGGGGGGGGGGTCGCTTTGGTTCCGAGCATGAGGACTGAAGGCCACTCGCCCTCTTTGCTGGAGGCACTTGGCTTGGACCCCGACGGCAGCGAGGCCTGATTATGTCAATAGTAGGGTGAAACCCTAAACCCTAAACCCTAAATCCTAAACCCTAAACCCTACACCCTAAACCCTAAACCCCTAAACCCGAAACACCCCAAACCCAAAACCCCAAACTCAGTTCTGGGCTTCAGGGCTTGAAGGGTCTAGCCCCCTCAAGGCTCTACCAGGGTTTAGGTTTTAGGGTTTAGAGTTTAGGGTTTAGGGTTTGGGGGAGGCTACTTCAATGGCCCCGTAATGTAAATCAACCTTCAACCCAGTAAAGCTTCAGCCCCCACGAGTCCTATACCTTGACCTCAAACCCGAACCTTAAACGCCTTAAACCCTAAAATTCCCTAAGAGTCCCAAGCCAGTAAACCTTAAACCCTGAACCCTAACCCCAAAGCCCCTAAACCCTAAACCCGAACCTTAAACCGCAAAAGGTCCAAAACCCCCAAGCCCGGAATGAGTATCAGCCCACCAGTCCTGGAGAGCTATAACCTCCCTCGCAGGTCTTCTTGAGTGACATCTGGCCCACGCCGGAGGACACCCCCGCTACGACTTGAAGCTTCAGGTTAGCGTGGGATTAAGGGTTAAGGGTTTAGGGTTTAAGGTTTTGAGGGTAGCTCTAAGAAGGGTGATCGGTACCCCCCCCCCCCCCAAAAAAAACACACATCGTTATGGCACTGAGCATTCGTATGTTGTCAAACGGATCTCGTAGCTTTTCTGGAAGCTGCTACTGTGAGTTTGTGCAAACTCAATCCTCCAGAGTAGTGAGACAGCACTTAAATCCTTTTGAACGCCCCTCTGAGTATGTTCTTCGGGGCCTTCGGTAGGGGTTGTCTGGTTTAGGTAAGTTTTAGGGTTCAGTCTTTGGGGTTTAGGGTCTGGGTTGCAGGGTTTAGGGCTGCAGTACGCACATGCAGATGACGGGTAGAGGGCCTAAACATTGGGTTCGGGTTTAGTGTTGCCATAAACCTAAGCCTGAAACGATAAAACCATAAGCCCTAAACCCTGAACCCAGAGATGGGCAGGAAGTGGCCTCGGCCGTGTTTGAGTTTGTGCGCCCGGAGTTCTTCCAGTCCGAATATTCGCGGGAGGTGCTACCTGCCCAAAACATCCTAAAACCCTCCAGCCCTCAAATCCCAAATCCCTAAACCCTAAACTTGGAGATTCTTGTTCAAGCTTCAAGGTTTGCAGGGTTTAAGGTTGCATGGGTGCATTTAGGGCTTAGGGGTTTCAGAGGTGCTTTAGGGTTGACCTTGAACCCTAAAACCGAAAATCCTAAAGCGCTAAAGCCCCAAAACCCTAACCCCTAAACCCTGCACCTTAAACCCTAAACCCTAAGCCTTAAGCCCTAAACCCTAAACCTCTCTTTACTTATGTATTCAGACCTTAATGACCTTAGTGGGCGGCAACATTTCAGCCAAATTTGCCTTTTTTATTGCCTGTTCGTGGGCAAATTTTGCCTGCTTGGTGGGCATTTTGGCCTGAAAAAAAATTTTGTCTAGGGATTTTTGGCTGGTTCGTGGGCATTTTGCCTGTCTCAAGGCGTTCCCCCCTCCCTTTCTTACCCCCCCTCCCCGCCCTTCTCCCCCGCCCCACCCGCCAACAAGGGCTGCCTGGTTTGGGATGCCCTGCCCTGCGACTGCCAGCTTTGGACCTTGGGGGGGTTCAGGCGAATGCTCGTCGGTGCTTTCGGTTCTTGTTCTGTTTTTAGAAATGATTTGTCCTGAGTCAAATTAAGGTCGACAACTCAGTTCTTTTGATAAAGACAACCATGGAATTTTCCTATGTTGTGGGGTCGACAACCCCGTTATTTTGATAGAACAAACCTATGATGTTTCCTATGCTGTGGGATCCAAAGGGTGGGTGGGTAGTTTTCGATGCCAGAGTCACGAGCTTGACTAGTGACTGCTCGGACTTGAGATGCTGAACCCTAAACCCTAAACCCTAAACCGTAAACCCTAAACCCTAAACCTAAACCCTAAACCCTAAACCCGAAACCCGACGAACCCGAAACCCTAAACCCTAAACCCTAAACCCTAAACCCTAAACCCTAAACCCTAAACCCTAAACCCTAAACCCTAAACCCTAAACCCTAAACCCTAAACCCTAAACCCTAAACCCTAAGAGGCCTCCAGCTCCTGGTCCGCGTTGGACAGCGCGGGGGGCAGCGCTCCTTTGCTGAAGACGGGCTCCGCACCCTGGAAGCCCTTGAAGTTTAGGGTTTGGGGTTTGGGGTTTGGGGTTTAGGGTTTAGGGTTTAGGGTTTGGGGTTTAGGGTTTAGGGTTTAGGACACTTCAATGGACGCTTGGGCTACTAAGAGGTTGGGGAATCGAGATCACGTGGGGTGACGGTTGGGTTAGTATAGGGTTGCAAGGAGTTCTTGATCATGGTTAGCAGTAGGGGTGTTTTTAGTTTGCAGGGTCTCAGGGGTTTAGTGGTTTAGTGTTTGTAGGGCTTCAAGGGCTTGTTCTAAGGCATGTCTGATTTTCAAGAGGTATTTGAGGTGTTTAGGGTTGAGGGGTTTAGGGCTTTATCCTTCTAGGGCTTTGGCTTTTTTGTGGTTTAGTGTTTCGGTTTGGGGGTCTAGGATTCAGTTGCTTGCGCGCTTTAGCAGGGGGTCTTGCTTTGTTTTTGAGAGTTTCGATGACCACGCACGCAGCCCTAAACCAAGAATTAAGAGGGCTTCGAATCCAATGTGGTTTACAGTGGTCGCCTCCGGCCCCCGCCACGCCCGCCCTCTGGAAGATGTAACCCTGAACCCTAAACCCTAAACCCTAAACCCCAAACCCTAAACCCTAAACCCTAAACCCTAAACCCTAAACCCTAAACCCTGAGGCACTTTCAGTGTATTGAGTCGTGGTGCTTTCGCTACCACCCCAGAACCCCAAACTTCCAGAACCCTCAGAGCCCCAAAGCCCTGGCGCTCCAAGTATGGGCCCTTAGTTTGGACCCCTAGATAGCCCTTACACTGTACGTAAATAAGGTCCCTAAACCCTAAACCCTAAACCCTAAACCCTAAACCCTAAACCCTAAACCCTAAAACCCTAAAACTATGTCGGATCTCTATCAGCAAGGGTAAGGGACCACACGAAGGGCCCATGGAGAAACGCCCTAGCAGCCGGCTTCTCAGGTCACCTATCCCTGGGACTCCAAGACGCCTGGTCGCGGCACCTCATGATGTCCGGGCTTTTGGTAAGGTTCAGTGAGGCCCTAAAGTCTAAACCCTGCAACCTAATTCTTTGTCATCGTTGGGTACCATTTTAATTTTTAAGGGTACTTAAACCCTATCAGGAATAAACTTTTAATTTTTAATATTATCCCAACCATGAACTAGAAATGCAGATTATAATCTTTGGGTTTCGAGCCTCAGGCGGCTTCGGGTTTGGGACGCAGGGTGCCTCGAAGGGTATGTCCATGGTGCGTAATTGCGGGGTTTCTGGCCCTGCTGAGATGGTGCTAGACTGTGGGACCGTGGGTCGTCTAGGGAATGAAGGGTTTAGGGTTTAGGGTTCAGGGTTTAGGGTTTAGGGTTTAGGGTTTAGGGTTTAGGGTTTAGGGTTTAGGGTTTATGGTTTAGGGTCTTGAACCCACCCCAAAAGCCTGAATTCTAAGCCCTCTCTGTTGAGGAACACCTTCATTGCGCCGCCACCGCTCCTGGAACGTCCAACAGGCGGACGGTTCTTTTAAAGCTTTAAAGACCAAACCTTAAGCCCTTAAACCCTTAAACCCTTAAACCCTTAAACCCTTAAACCCTTAAACCCTTAAACCCTTAAACCCTTAAACCCTTAAACCCTTAAACCCTTAAGCCCTTAAGCCCTTAAACCCTTAAACCCTTAAACCCTTAAACCCTTAAACCCTTAAACCCTCAAACCCTTAAACCCTTAAACCCTTAAACCCTTAAACCCTTAAACCCTTAAACCCTTAAACCCTTAAACCCTTAAACCCTTAAACCCTTAAACCCTTAAAAACCCTTAAACCCTTAAACCCTTAAACCCTCAAACCCTTAAAAACCCTTAAACCCTTACACCCTTAAACCCTTAAACCCTTAAACCCTTAAACCCTCAAAAAAAAAGAAAAACTGGGCTTCCTGAACCTCGGGGCTGCCCTTGCTTCAGTTTGGTATCTCCATGGGCTTTCTCAGCCCTAAGCCTGGAAGCCAAGCAAGCAACCATGCAAGCTGTTAGGGTCAGGGTTTGGGGTTTAGGGTTTAGGGTTTAGGGTTTAGGGTTTAGGGTTTAGGCCGGTAGGGTTTGTTCAAGGTTCAGGGTTATATGCCTGACGCAAGTCGCTTAAGCCATCTTGGTTGCGGGTTGGGGCAGACGGGGCATCGCTGCTCGTGTAGGTTGTCGCGTTGCCTTATCAATGCCCCAACTCTTTCATCGTACATATTTATATGTATACGCACACATCTCATGGATGTGTTATAAAGATGCATTGTATATGCAAGATGATATATATATATGTGTAATGTACAGTTTAAATTTTTGTTTATAGTATATATGTACCTGTATATGTATACGCAGATGCACATACAGGTGCACATGTAGAAACACCGTCAACCCCTCATCATGGTTTTCTCTATTACCCCCCCCCCCCCTCCCCCCTTTAGGGGAACCAGTAAACCCTAAACCCTAAACCCTAAACCCTAAACCCTAAACCCTAAACCCTAAACCCTAAACCCTAAACCCTAAACCCTAAACCCTAAACCCTAAACCCCAAACCCTAAACCCTAAACCCTGAACCCTAAACCCTGAACCCTGAACCCTAAACCCTGAACCCTGAACCCTGAACCCGAAACCCTAAACCCTAAACCCTAAACCCTAAACCCGAAACCCTAAACCCCAAACCCCAAACCCTAAACCCTGAACCCTGAACCCTAAGCCCTTCCCATGAGCACATGTCTAGCCCAGGTCCTGTTCGAGATGCCTACTGCCTGATGCTTCTCGGGGACTCGGTGACGACAGGTGCCCCCCCCTGAAAGGGGGGAGGGGGTCGGGTTCAGGGTGCAGGGTTTAGGGTTTAGGGTTTAGGGTTTGGGGTTTCGGGTTAGGGTTTAGGGTTTAGGGTTTAGGGTTTAGGGTTTAGGGTTCAGGGTTAGGGTTTAGGCTTTAGGGTTAGGCTTTAGGGTTTAGGGTTTAGGGTTATAGGGTTTAGGGTTTAGGCTTTAGGGTTTAGGGTCTGAGGAAATGACAGAGCTTCAGGTTCTGAGGGGTGAACCCTGAACCACCTAAACCCTCGGAAACCCCCCCTTCCGAGCCCTACAATCCCCAACACGCAAAACCCAAAACCCAAAACCCTAAACCCTAAACCCTAAACCCTAAACCCTAAACCCAAAACCCTAATTAAACTCTAAACCTCGGGGCTGAGTTTTCAGGAGTTCAGTATGTAGGGCCCATCATGCGGCGCCGCCTTGAATGCCAGTGTGTACCGTAAGGAAGACGAGGAACGAAAAGGCCCGAAGGAAGGGTGTGGGTTTTGTGGATAGCAGGTGTAAAGGTTGATAGGTTTTTGAAGTTTTCAGAGTTTTTCGGGTACAGGCTGTACAGTGTCTGACGTCAGAGGGCTTATGGGGCTGGAAGGGGTTTATAGGGCTTCACAGGGCCCACAGGGTTTGTAGGGCTTATGTGGTGTCTCGAATTTTTCGGGCTTATATCGGAGTGGGGCTTATGAAGGGGCTTAGGGTAGGTCGGTAGTAACCTCCAAGCAGAGAAGATCCAACCCCCCAAAACCCCAAACCCCAAACCCCAAACTCCAAACCCTAAACCCTAAACCTTGAACCCTAAACCCCAAACCCCAAACCCCACACCCTAAACCCTAAACCCTAAACCCTAACCGCGCAAGCCGGCAAACCCTTGTGCCCCTGAGAGACCACATCAGCCCGAACAGCGCGATACGAGAGGCTGGATTGCATCTGCAGGCGTATTTCTGGGAGGGTTTAGGGTTTAGGGTTTAGGGTTTGGGGTTTGGGGTTTGGGGTTTGGGGTTTGGGGTTTGGGGTTTGGGGTTTAGGGTTTAGGGTTTAGGGTTTAGGCTTCCCAACCAACAGCCCTCAACACCAAACCTGAAATAGTAAGTGCCTTGAAGGCACCCCATCTTGGAGCTTGAAAGTCCCAAATGAGCCCAAAGACCTTTTAGGGTTAAGGGTTTAGGGTTTAGGGTTAGGGTTTAGGGTTCAGGGTTCAGGGTTCAGGGTTTAGGGTTTAGGGTTTAGGGTTTAGGGTTTAGGGTTTAGGGTTTTGGGTTTTGGGTTTAGGGTTTAGGGTTCGGGGTTCGGGGTCCAGGGTTCAGGGTCTGAGCCTTGTTTCCCCCCCCCCCAAAAGCCAACCACCTCGAATAGGGAGCTGCGAGTACCCCTAAACCCTAAACCCTAAACCCTGAACCCTAAACCCTAAACCCTAAACCCAAAACCCGCAAGACCAGGATAAATAGAAACTGTATGCGATATCGTTCTGACGTAAACAGACTTCTTTTTCTAAACAAGCATGCGCCCCACAAACCGCATTGATCCAAAATGTCCCTGGAGGCCAAATGTTCAATTCACGTAAAAATGTCTTCAAAGATGTTCAATTACATAAACAAGGCTTCAAAGATGTGCAGGTACATAAACAAGGCTTCAAGATGTCCGATGTTCCTTAAACAAGGCTTCAACAGCCTGATAAGGCACGAAAGCACCTCAAAAGGCAAAGACAAGTACTTTCGCCCAAAACCCGCCCCAAAACTCCGGCAAGCAAAGCTCGCTCAAAACACGCCCAAAACCCTTTCGTTCAAAACCCACCCGAAACTTTCGCCCAAAACTTTCGCTCCAGACACGAACGCTATCTCCGAGGCAACCGTATCTACCTCCAAAGCAAAAATCCTCGCCGAAAACCCGCTTAAAACTTGCGCCCAAAGCAGCAAAAAAAGCCCGCGCAGAACTTTCAGTCGAAACCCGCCCAGGACTTTCGCGCAACACCCGCCCTAAACTCCGGACACGAACCCTCTACAATTCCTACAAACCCCATGTGAGGTAGTTGCTACCAGAAGGGGGACAAACCCTGAACGCTGAACCCTGAACCCTGAACCCTGAACCCTGAACCCTGAACCCTAAACCCCCTCCCCGCCCCCCGCCCCCCGCCCCCTCCCCAAATTGGAGCCAAGGATGGTCCTGCCTTCGAGTTCTTGCGGGCGGCAGGGGTGGAGAAGAAGGCCCGGGATTCCAGGGTTTA
>CAJNDS010002232.1:265245-380245 GCA_905221605.1 Symbiodinium natans | reverse complement strand
AGTTTAGGGTTTAGGGTTTGTGGTTTGGGTTTGCGGCTTAGGGGTTCGGGCCTAGGGAGTCTAGGGTTTAGGGTGGAGGGTGTAGAATTTGGAGATTAGGTTGTAGGGGTGATGCCTGCTCGCGAACTTATGAAGCCTTAAATTCCTAACTCATGATTTATTTGCGGGGTAGATTTTGTTAAAATAATTTGTGTGTGTGTGTGTGTGTGTGTGCGCGCGCGTGCGCGTGTGTTTTAGGGTCTAGGGCAATTTGGGGTGCTGAGGGCCAAGGGCTGCTGTGTTGTTTTTTGTTGATTTTGTTGGGGGGTTTTCAGCTTGATGGTTGAGGGTGTTCGAGTCGAGGGCTTGAGAGTTGATGTATCATATTTTAGTTGGCTTTCACTACAGTTTGCTTAGGACCGCCCGCCACCCCCCCCCCCAAAAAAAAAAAAACAAAAACAAAAACAAAAAAACAAGCAACGAAAGATTGCAAAATTCTTCCTTGTAAGGGTGATAGTGGGATTATTATCTCTTATTTTGGGGGGGGTGTTGAGCAAATTTTTTTGGTTTTTCCCAAGCCAATCAGCGTCTTTCCCCAGGTCGGAATACGGCCAAGGCTCTGCGCGCGACTGGGCGGCAAAGGCCTCCTTTCTTTTTTTTGGGGGGTTTAGGGTTTAGGGTTTAAGGTTCATTTTTTTTGGGGGGGGGCTGGGAGGGCGGGGGGGGGGGGGGGGGGGGGGGTGGGGGGTTGAGTTTTGTTTTTCTGTGGGGAACGGGGTTTCCTGGGGTTGAGAGTTCCAGGGGTTCATGGAGCACCCTCGTACCATGCCATTTTTTAATGGAAACGCTCTCTTTCAGTACTCCTGAAGCTGGAGTGTATATGTATATATATATATATATGGATATGGTATGTATAGCTATATACACATACCTATGCATATACATATATATGTATATGTATATGTATATGTATATGTATATGTATATGTATATGTATATGTATATGTATATGTATATGTATATGTATATGTATATGTATATGTATATGTATGTATATGTATATGTAGAATGGGAAGTCAGTGGGGAGGGAAGGGGCAAACTTCACCCCCAAGACCCAAAGTTCTGGTTTTGGGGTGTAGGGTTCAGTGTAAAGTTTATGTGCCGAATGCCAAAAATCACAGCGATCACGACCCGAGTCAAATCACAAGTTGAAAGACGCCTCGATTCCGAGGCATCGATCCCTAACCTCTAAACCCTAAACCCTAAACCCTCAGCCCTCAACCCTAAGCCCTAAACCCTCAACCCTCAACCCTAAACCCTAAACCCTAAACCCTAAACCCTAAACCCTAACAACACCAAAAGCACTAACAGCCCTAAGCCTACAAGCCTCAAGCCCTGCACCCTAAACCCTAAACCCTAAACCCCAAACCCTAAACCCTAAACCCTAAATCCTAAACCCTGAACCCTGAACCCTGAACCCTAAACCCTAAACCCCAAACCCTGAATCCGCAAGCTCCCCAAAACGCCTTGTCTGAAGGGTACCGCCTTGCTGGGCGTCCGCGCGGTGCTTGCCGAATCCTTCGAGCGCATCCACCGGGCTAACTTGGCAGGCTTGGGGTTGAGGGTTTAGGGTTTAGGGTTTGGGGTTTGGGGTTTAGGGTTTAGGGTATAGGGTTTAGGGTTTAGGAGGGTTAGGGCCTGTTTGGACGAGGAAGAAGGAGGTTCCCCCCTCCCCCCCTCCCCCTCCCCCCATATCTCCCCCCCATCTCCCCCCCATCTCCCCTCCCCCGCCCTTCCTCCCAGCCCTAAACCCTAAACCCTAAACCCTAAACCCTAAACCCTAAACCCTAAACCCTAAACCCTAAGCCCTAAGCCCTAAACCCTAAACCCTAAACCCTAAACCCTAAACCCTAAACCCTAAAGCCTAAACCCTAAACCCTAAACCCTAAACCCTAAACCCTAAACCCTAAACCATTGTTACGGGGTCTCATGGTCGAACTCAGGGGTGAACATGCGACGGTGAGGTTGGGTCTCAAGGGCGGATTCATGGCTCAGTTGTTCAGTCATAGCCTCTGTCTCTAGGAATAGGACCTCTATGACCAGGAGTGAAGGTGTGAGATACCTGAGTGAGGTGAATTCACGAAGCAAAATACAAGTTAACGCGTGATTTTGCGAAGAGAATTTACGAACGAAACGGGCGAGTTTAGAGAATATTATAAATAGGGGCTCATTAGTACTATCATGATCACGGACGAGTAAATCACTAAGAAAAAGCCCGTGCAAAAGACTTCATTTATAGTGTGTGGAAAAGGGCCTATAGTCTAGTGTATCTTACTGAGGCCCTTTTACCCCATTCATTCGTGCGTGAATTTAGTATTATTCATGTGCAAGCTTGTAGTAATATTATCACGCACTACATTCTCTTTATTATTATACTTTACAGCGGGAACAAAGCTATTATTAACGTTCGTACACCCGCGGATGCAAAAAACAATCGTAAAGATTTCCAAGAGTTAGAGAATGAGTGTGAAAGCTTCGAAGTAGTTAAATGCCCGCATTCATAGCAATAATAATAATAATACTAACAATAACAATAATACTCATAATAGTAATAATCCAAGTGAATTCGCGTGATTTTACTATTTAGCAAGAACGAAGTGAGTTTTCCTTTGCCTGGCGGTGAGATTGGTTGGGCCCAAAGTTCGGGGCACCTTATGAACTCTAAACCCTAAACCCCAAACCCCAAACCCCAAACCCCAAACCCCAAACCCCAAGCCCTAAACCCTAAACCCTAAACCCTAAACCCTAAACCCTAAACCCTAAACCCTAAACCCTAAACCCTAAACCCTAAACCCTAAACCCTAAACCCTAAACCCTAAACCTACGGAGGCATGGGCGTCCTTCCCTTGTCCTTCCCGGGCGCGAAAGCACTGAACCTGACGGGCACGGAGCTCTTCCGCCTCCACCTTCCCGAGGCTGCGGGGGCAGGGCGTTTTGAAGAGGATCCACCTAAACCCTAAACCCTGAACCCTGAACCCTGAACCCTGAACCCTGAACCCTAAACCCTAAACCCTAAACCCTAAACCCTAAACCCTAAACCCTAAACCCTGAACCCTAAACCCTAAACCCTCGAGAAAAAATTAAATAGCAGAGTTTGAGCAACTTCATCCAAAGAGGCTGGGAAGCCAACTCCTCAATTTACTTAAACCGACCCGGGGTTTGAATAAATTAATCGTGTGCACATGGGATGCCAAATGATGATCCGGGAGCCCCCAAAAGACCCCGAGAGACACTAACAAGCCCCGACAAGCCCCAAACCCTAAACCCTAAACCCTAAACCCTAAGCCCTAAACCCTAAACCCTAAACCCTAAACCCTAAACCCTAAACCCTAAACCCTAAACCCTAAACCCTAAACCCTAAACCCTAAACCCTAAACCCTTAACCCTTAACCCTTAACCCTTAACCCTTAAACCCTAAACCCTAAACCTAAACCCTGAACCCTGAACCCTGAACCCTGAACCCTGAACCCTGAACCCTGAACCCTAAACCCTAAACCCTAAACTCAACCCCAAGAGAGCCCAAAAGGCTTCCAGAGGCCCCGAGACCACCCAAATGGCTTGAAAAAGCAAAAAAAAACTTTCGGTCAAAACTTTCGGTCAAAACTGAGGGACCCAAACCCTATACATTTTCTATAAACCCTAAACCCTAAACCCTAAACCCTGAACCCTCAACCCTGAGAGCCCCAAACCAGCCCCAAGTCGAAAGGACTTGCGACCGGGCTTGGACGTCACAGTCGAGGCAGTGTCGGCAGCTTGCTCATCTTGGTAGCCCTTTGGTACCCTTTTTCCCTTTTGTCGGGTTTAGGGTTTAGGGTTTGGGGTTTAGGTAGGGTTTAGGGTTTATAAGGGTTTAGGGTTTGGGGTTTAGGTAGGGTTTAGGGTTTATAAGGGTTTAGGGTTTACAAGGGTTAAGGGTTTAGGGTGTAGGGTTCCCTTATGAAAGTAACCAAAAATCCCCCCACCCCTAAAAGGGTGCCCTTACCATATTATGGTTGCGGGGCTGCCACGTCATGACGATGAGAGCGCATCTTCTCTCACTTTAACCCTTTTTGGTTAATCCTACTAGATATGAACGGCTAAGCTTTTTGGGTTATGTAGAAGCCTACTATATATACAAGGTTAACCTTGCTTGGTTATATAGAAGCTAAAAGTTAACTTTTTTGGTTATATAGAATCCTACTGGCAATCCGCCCCTAAAGCTGGGGGATTTGTTGCTTCCTTTCTTGGGTTTAAGGAGATTTTTGAGAAAGGGCCATTTTCTAGGGGCTCTTGAAGTTTCGACGTCGAGTTGATAAACCCAAAGCCCTAAACCCTACACCCTAAACCCTCAACCCTAAACCCTACACCCTAAACCCTCAACCCTCAACCCTAAATTCCCAACCTGCTGGCCCCAAGGAAGCGGGGACGACCCAGAGCTTTTCGGCCGTGCTGCGCTTGGATACGGAGGCACCCGGGCGGGGAGGGCCTTTGGATTTAGGGTTGGGTGTCTCTAGGCTTTGGGTTTAGTATTGTTGGATATAGGGTCCCGGGTTTAGTTATAATTATAGTTATAACTAATTATAGTATTACTATATTATTATTGTTATTATTATTATGATGATTATGATTATGATTATGATTATGATTATGATTATGATTATGATTATGATTATGATTATGATTATGATTATGATTATGATTATGATTATGATCATGATTATGATTATGATTATGATTATGATTATGATTATGATAATGATTATGATTATGATTATGATGATGATTATTATTATTATTATCATTATTATCATTCTTTTTTTTTTGGGCGCCGGGGGGGGGGGTGCAGAAGCGCGTTAGCAGGTCGGGAGTAAACGCGAACCTTGGGGCCAACCGCAACCCACGTCTCGTTTGGTGGTGTTCTGTGGGCATAGCGAGGCCCCCTAGGCCCTAAAGCCTAAAGCCTAAACCCTAAACCCTAAACCCTAAACCCTGAACCCTAAACCCTAAACCCTAAACCCTAAACCCTAAACCCTAACCCTAAACCCTAAACCCTAAACCCTAAACCCTAAACCCTAAACCCTAAACCCTAAACCCTAAACCCTAAACCCTAAACCCTACATCCAAAAACCCGCAAGGGAGACTCTTGGTCTTGAGGTGTTAGGATTCAAGCGCCCTAAGAAACTAAACCCTATACCGAAAACCCTCACAGAAGGGCTAAGGTGTTGAGTTTCACCAAGCCCTCAAAACCCTATCAACCCGCCTCAACCCTCTAAACCCTGCGTTTGGGGTTGAGACCCGAACCCAAAGCCCTAAACCCCAAACCCTAAACCCTAAACCCTAAACCCTAAACCCTAAACCCTCAATCCCGAGCCCGAAGCGTTTTTGAGGTGGAGATCGCCTACTGGAAGACGGGCGGGATCCTCCCGTATGTGCTGGAGACCATGAGCGCAGTAGCCTAGGGTTTAGGGTTTAGGGTTTAGGGTTTAGGGTTTCGGGTTTAGGGTTAGGGGTTAGCATGCTGGGTTTCGGGCTCTAGGGTCGGATTTCAGGGTTTTGGGACCAGGAGTCGTTTGTACAGGGGGCTTGCAGCCGCAAACGTGGCTGCGAGACCCCGGAGCTCCTAGAGCCCTAAACCCTAAACCCTAAACCCTAAACCTTAAACCCTAAACCCTAGCCCCGCAGCCGCTCCCCTCAGCTCCTAAACACCCTAAGGCCTGCGCTCCGAACAGGAGCCCTGGTGCCTCAGAGTGCCCTAAACCCTAAACCCTAAACCCTATACCCTAAACCCTAAACCCTAAACCCTAAACCCTAAACCCTAAACCCTAAACCCTAAACCCCTAAATCCTGAAAGCCTTGAAGAGCTTAACTCCTCCTAAGCTGTACCCTTTTGCCTCCCTCGCGGGCGTCGCAGCGCGAAGAGGAAACCAACAGGTTGATCTACATCTGGGCTTCCGTTGGGTCTGTATTCGAGTCAAGTCCCTCTAGCGTAGGGCCCCAAGCCCTTAAGCTCTCAAAGCTCTGACCCTAATCTTCCCTAAACCCTAAACCCTAAACCCGAAACCCTAAACCCTAAAACCTAAACCCTAAACCCTAAACCCTTAACCCTAAACCCTCAACCCTCAACCCTCAACCCTCAACCCTAAACCCTAAACCCTAAGAACCAACCCTAAGTCCTAAACCCTAAACCCCAAAATCCCAAAGCCCAAATCCCAGACCCCAAACCTTCAATCCTCAAACCTAGAGCCCCTGGAGCCTCCCAAGCCCTAAGCCCTCAAACCCTAAAACCCTTGCCCAAACCCTAGAGCTCCTAAAGCTTCTTAAACCCTAAACCCTAAGCCCTACCCTAAACCCCGAAGTCCTCGCTGTTCGGGGAGGCTCTTGGGGGTGTGACCTTATGATTGCATGTCGCGAAGAGTGTCTTTTTGTTCTACGTCCAGCCTTCTGATCACAGCCCGGCGCTGTGTGCCCAAACCCTAAGCCCTAAGCCCTAAGCCCTACACCCTAAACTCTAAACTCTAAACTCTAAACCCTGTACCCTAAACCCTAAACCCTAAATCCTAAACCCTAAACCCTAAACCCCAAACCCGAAACCCTAAACCCTAAACCCTAAACCCTAAACCCTAGACAAGTCCGCTGCACGCGACTAGGGCTTCATGGCGCCCCCCGTCCGCCTGTTGCTGCGCTCTCAACACGTTGGGAAATGGGCGATTTGGTGGTTTAGGAGGTTCAGGTTTAGGGTTTAGGGTTTAGGGTTTCGAGTTTCGGGTTTAGGGTTTAGGGTTTAGGGTCTAGGGTTTAGGGACTAGGGTTTGGGGTTTGAGGTTTAGGGTTTAGTGTTTGGTCTGAGCCCTCCACCCTGAAGCCCTAAACCTTGGAACCGTTGGGGGGTTTTTGGGGGGTCTGGCGGATATGGCTCAGGGTGTAGGGTTTAGGGTTTACCTAGGGTTTAGGGTTTGGGGTTTTGGGGTTTGGGGTTTGGGGAACCCGAAGCCCCGGGGACCGTGAGTTCGAAGTAAGATGGTGCCGAGGCCAGTCTATGCGAATGCCGTGAGCTGAGCTGCTGCTCTTCACATGGCGTCTTCGGTGTAGGCTTGAGGGTTTAAAAGGTTTAGGGTTTAGGGTGTCGGCCAGAGGGGTTAGGGTTGAGGGTGCAGGAGGGTGTTGGTCTTCACCTACCCTAAACTCTAAACCCTAAACCCTGAACCCGCAACCCTAAACCCGAACCCCCAAACCCTGAAAACCCTTCTCCTCAGACCCTACACCCTGAACTCTGACAATGATTCCCAGGGCTACCCAGTGTATTCTCCTCATCCAGGAACCAAGGCCCAACTGTGGGTGCTTTCCGACAGGCTTTCATGCCACGAGCCCCTCAACCCCAAACCCCAAAACCCAGGGTTTAGGGTTTAGGGTTTAGGGTTTAGGGTTTGGGGTTTGGGGTTTGGGGTTTGGGGTTTGGGGTTTGGGGTTTGGGGTTTGGGGTTTGGGGGTTTGGGGTTTGGGGTTTGGGGTTTGGGGTTTGGGGTTTGGGGTTTGGGGTTTGGGGTTTGGGGTTTGGGGTTTAGGGTCTACTTCGTTCTTGGTAGGGGGCTGGTTCCCCCCCCCACCCCCCACCAAGACGGCGGCGCCGCCGTTTGCATCGATGACGGCAGGCCGCTGGGTGGAAGATCCCTGGGTTTAGGGTTTGTTGTTTGGTGTTCGGGTTTAGGGTTTAGGGTTTAGGGTTCTTCATTCTTGGCAGGGAGTTGGCCAACTTAGATTCCCAGGGATATGAGGAACCTGAGTGCCATTTCTGGCAAATTCTTCGCCGGCTGTGTGCACTGGCTCCGCTCGACGGGCCGTTTGGAGATCCTGCAGGTCGCGAACCTTGTGGACCTCCCGAACATGCGCCCTGTGGAATGGTATAGGGTTTAGGGTTTAGGGTTTAGGGTTTAGGGTTTAGGGTTTAGGGTTTAGGGTTTAGGGTTTAGGGTTTAGGGTTTAGGGTTTAGGGTTTAGGGTTTAGGGTTTAAAGTTTAGGGCTTAGGGTCCGGGGTACGATGTGCAGAAATCGTGGTCTCCTGAGATCATCATGGTGGGCGTCAAACTTGGAACCCCTGATGCGGATGTATTAAGAGCTGACTCTACTCCTTCTTTTCTGGCCCTAATTATATTCCTTTCGAGAGACATGAAAAGGCGTTCCCAAACCAGCCCTAAACCCTGACTCACCTAAATACACCCTAAACCCTAATCAGCACAGCCCGAATGAAGGCGGTTACTAGAGGGTTTAAGAGCAGATATACCACAGGGTCCATTGCAGTACCCAACCTTCAACCCTCAACTCAAAACCCCTACCTTCGGATCCCTTACAAGGGGTCTATCGCGGAGCTTAAGGCGCAAAGTCCATTTACTGGTTGGGCAAGGGCATGGCAGGTGTTCGCAAGGCCTCTGCCCTACTTGACAGGTCCCTGGGGTATTTTGTGTAAGGCAGACCTCGAGAAAGAAGGTTATTTAGGGTTTCGGGTTTAGGGTTTAGGGTTTAGGGTTTAGGGTTGAGGGGTCATGACCGCCGGTAATGGAAACTGTAGTTGGTAAGCCTCCCAAGAAAGGAGAATCATCCCTTTATGACTCGTATAGGGACGATTCATTGCATGTCTTGGATGGTGCTTAAGCAAATAGTAGGTTGGGCCTACTTAAGAACCCGGTTGCTTTCTGCCTTTCTCTTCCAAGTCTATTCTCAACCCCGAAAAGACACTCTGGCGCTCTGGCCGAACGAGTCCCTACCAGCCACCCCCAGAAGCCAGAAGCACTGTTACATTCGGTTTAGGGTTTAGGGTTTAGGGTTTAGGGTTTAGGGTTTAGGGTTTAGGGTTCCCCCAGAAGCCAGAAGCACTGTTACATTCTACGGTGACCTACCTGGAGGTTCATGGTACGTATGAACCAATTATAGCGGTACTTATACCCCACTTATAAGCCCCCTAAGTGCCCCAATACGGTTATACGTACAGTTAGAAGTACAGTTCTAATTGCTTAATAAGTACCATGAACCTCCAAGCAGAAGACCCCCCTATCCTTAAACAGCCAAAACAACTCTCAACCCTTTTGGGTGGGGGGGGAGGAGTCTTTAAACCCCCGAAACCCCCGAAACCCCCTAAACCCCCTAAACCCCCTAAACCCCCTAAACCCACCAAACCTCCTAAACCCCCAAACCCCAACTCCTAAACCCTAATCCCTAAACCCTAAACCCCCAAGCCAAAAGCAATCTTTCAACCCTTGGGGCAATCGGGGGGGAGCCCTAAACCCCAAACCCGAAACCCTAAACCCTAAACCCTAAACCCTAAACCCTAAACCCATTTCAACCCCTAAGCCGCCAGGAGGGCCTGGCATCAGCCCCCTCCGGCCAGACCAGGCCTCTGGCCTCTGGGTTTGGGGGAGTTTAGGGTTTAGGGTTTAGGGTTTAGGGTTTAGGGTTTAGGGGATTGGGTTTAGGCTTTCAGGGTTTGGGGGAGTTTAGGTATTTGCAAGCAGCGTGTGGTGCTTTAGGGTTTGGGGGCTGGGGGTTTAGGGCTTGGGGGTTTAGGGTTTAGGGTTTAGGGTTTAGGGTTTAGGGTTTAGGGGTTAGGGGTTTGGGAATCAAGGGAGTTCGTTTTGGAATTTTGGGCTTTTTGGAAATTCAGGCATTCAGGGGGCTTAGGCTTTAGGAGCTGTTCAGGGGTTTAGGGTTCGGGGTTTTGGGAAGGTAGGGATTGCACTAGGGTATAGGGCAAGAGGACCCAGGTTTGCGAATGTCGTGTCGGAGCCACATGACACATGTCAAGCCAGAACCACTAGCAGAGCTTCGGGTTTAGGGTTTAGGGTTTAGGGTTAGGGTTTAGGGTCTAGGGTTTAGGGTCTAGGGTATAGGGTTTAGGCTGCGACACATTCCTAGAACCGAGGCAGGTCTTAAGCCGTAGTCCTTAGAAGCTCGAAGCCGGTTTCGGGTTTCGGGTTTCGGGTTTCGGGTTTCGGGTTTCGGGTTTCGGGTTTCGGGTTTCGGGTTTGGGTTTAGGGTTTAGGGACTAGGGTTTCTGGGACCTTTGAAGTCGTTATACGTAGCTTTGCTATCACCATCGCTGGCTGTCACCTTTGTGGGGGGAGGGGGGGGTACTTGTAGCTACCCTCGAGCCTGCAAGCAAGCTGCTCCAAGCTCTTGAACCTCATACCCTAAACCCTAAACCCTAAACCCTAAACCCTAAACCCTAAACCCTAAACCCTAAACCCTAAACCCTAAACCCTAAACCCTAAACCCTAAACCCTAAACCCTAAACCCTAAACCCTAAACCCTAAACCCTAAACCCTAAACCCTAAACCCTAAACCCTAAACCCTAAACCCTAAACCCTAAACCCATCATCGACAACCTCCCTCCCAAGCTTCCTTTCAAGCCTCCCTTGTATGGAACCAGGGGACCCTTGAACTCTAAACCCTAAAACCCTAAGCACCAAAAACCACCTCCAGAAGCCACGAAAAGAAGCCCGAAAGCCTAACCCACGGAGGGTTTAGGGTTTAGGGTTTAGGGTTTAGGGTTTAGGGTTTAGGGTCGCAAGCAGCAAAAAGATAGCCCACCCTCCTCTCAGGGCTACGTGGTGCATGCCAGGCCTTGTCTCTATTTGGTGTTGGGGTTTAGGGTTTCGGGTTTAGGGTTTAGGGTTTCGGGTTTAGGGTTTAGGGTTTAGGGTTTAGGGTTTAGGGTTTAGGGCTTTGAATTGAGGACTGTGGGTTTAGGCATTGGGAGTTAAGGTTCATGGGTACGTAAGAAGCAGGGTTAGAAGGCCACTATCCTTGTAACCAGAAAAATCTGTAGTCGCTCTGCAAGTGGCCCCAGCCATAGGGTTTAGGGTTAGGGTTTAGGGTTTAGGGTTTAGGGTTTAGGGTTTAGGGTTTAGGGGTTTAGGGGTTTAGGGGTTTAGGGGTTTAGGGGTTTAGGGGTTTAGGGTTTAGGGTTTAGGATTCAGGCCACAAACACCTGAACCCCAAACCCTAAAGCCCCAAATAGCTCTTTAACTTGCGCGCCCTGACCCCCGAAACTTACTGTTTGTTGGTTAATAGGGAATGGGGGGATAAGGTACCATATTTCTATAGTTTCCTTAAAGGGTATATATAGGGAGATATGTGGTACCTCGTTCCCTACTAACCAACAGTAAGAAAAGTCCCGGGAGGTTAAGGACCCAGTAGCCTCACTTACGCACCAAGCTCTGGGGTTTAGGGTTGGGGTTTTGGGTTTGGGGTTTGGGGTTTTGGGTTGAGGGTTTAGGGTTTAGGGTTTAGGGGTTTATATGGTTTATATGGTTTATAGGTTTTAGGGTTTAACTTGGGCTGAAAAGTTTAAGGGTTTAAGGGCCTAGGGTTGAAGGTTTACGGGCTTGAGGGTGTAAATTCAATGGGCTTAAGGTTTGCCAACAAACAAACAAACAAACAAACAGAGGTGAAGCCCTAAACCCTAAACCCTAAACCCTAACTCCTAAACCCTGAGCTATACCCATGAACGCCCAGAACCCCGCAAGTGGCCCGAAACCAACAGCTAAAGCCCAAAAGGGTTTAGGGCTTAGGGTTCAGGTTTCCGGTGGGGTTTAGAAGTTTAGGGTTCAGGGTTTCGCGTTTAGGGTTTAGGGTTTATGGAAACCCTAAACCCTAAACCCTAAACCCTAAACCCTAAACCCTAAACCCTAAACCCTAAACCCTAAACCCTAAACCCTAAACCCTAAACCCTAAACCCTAAACCCTAAACCCTAAACCCTAAACCCTAAACCCTAAACCCATTTAGGGTTTCGGAGAGCCCGCCCTTTCCGCCATGCGGAGGGCACGAAGTACCTCGCCTTCGCCGCCCATCTCGGCGGATGCCTCTGCCGGTAGCGAAAACCCCCGTTTAGGGTTAGGGTTTAGGGTTTAGGGCTTAGGGTTTAGGGTTTAGGGTTTAGGGCTTAGGGTTCAGGGTTTAGGGTTTAGGGTTTGGTTTAGGCTCCACTTGGAGGTTCGTGGGTGCTTATAAGTGGCGCTAGAAGTACCCGAAGCAAGGAAGACCGTACCAGCCTCGGTTTTGAGTTATGGCGCAGATGGCTCCGACCACCGAAATGTAGAGGTTTCTGCAGACCCCCCCCCCAAACCCTAAACCCAAAGCAGGCTCCAAACTTCCTGAGCAAGGCCCGAAAATTCGTGGGCAAGCATGGGCAAGGCCCGAAAAATTCGTAGGCTAGGCCCGTTTTTGGTTCCCTGCGGGCAAATTGCAATCAGCTTTGCGGCGAAGAGTCATCCTTGTTTTTCTTGACCCTAAACCCTAAGCCCTAAACCCTAAACCCTAAACCCTAAACCCTAAACCCTAAACCCTAAACCCTAAACCCTAAACCCTAAACCCTAAACCCTAAACCCTAAACCCTAAACCCTAAACCCTAAACCCTAAACCCTAATCCTTGTATTTCTTAATGTTTTGTGGCCTTGGTGGGTGGGTCTTTTCCTAGCCCGAGGCACCAAGCTCGACTAGAGACTGCTCGACCCGCAGCTGCTGAACCCTGAACCCTGAGCCCTAACCCCTAAACCCTAAACCCCAAACCCCAAACCCGAAACCCCAAACCCCAAATCCTAAACCCCAAACCCGAAACCCTAAACCCTAAACCCTAAACCCCTCCTCGTTTCAAAGCCCCAAAGCCCTGGCCTGAGGTGGGGCTCCGCCCGCCCAGTGCCCTCTCTGCGGGAACCTCAGAGGGTCCGTCTTTGAGGGGTTTAGGGCTCTGGAGTTTAGGGTTTAGGGTTTAGGGTTTAGGGTTTAGGGTCGCCCTGAACCTTCAAACCCCCACCACCTAAACCCCCTGCTCTCTGACATTGCTGCACGCGCGCTTCGTGCCTGCGCTCAAACACGGCAGAAGCCACACTTGATTGTAGCCGAAACCCTGAACCCTGAAATGGACCCTAAACCTTAAAATCCCAAACCCTAAACCCCAAATCCTAAACCCCAAACCCTAAATCCTAAACCCTAAACCCTAAACCCTAAAGCCTAAACTCGAGAAGCCTGAGATCCCATGAGATACACCCTGGAAAGCCTCCTCAGGTTGGGCCGGCACCCTGCCCGGAACCCAGTTGCGGTGCCGAATCATGGAATCTCAAGGGACTAAAGGAGGGACCCGTACAAGGGGTTCCTCTACAGTGATTTAGGGGCTACTTAGGTATATAGGGGACTATATAAGGTATATACAGGGGTTATTTGTATAAACAAACAAATAAAAAAATATGTATATATATATATAGGGGAATAAGATGAAGGGTCCCTTCTACGGGTCCTCCCCCTTAAGAATCCCAGTGGATTGCTTCGGGTTCCGGATTTAGGCTTAAGGGTTTGGGTTTAGGGTTTAGGGCTAAGGTACTTGTAGAAAATAGTACCTTAGCCCTAAACCCTAAACCCAAACCCTTAAGCCTAAATCGTTCCTTCAGGGACCATTAATTGATATTCAGAGCCATTGCCCATGAAGGCTTATGAACGGCTTTTGTGGCCCCCCATGATCTGAGCTTCCTTTTGGGGGTCACCCCCTTGTCATCCTATAGCCGGCTAAGGGTTTGCCGGGTTTAGGGTTGCACCCCCGAAAGAAAACAAAACACAAGAGCATATAGCAAAAACAAGACAAACAACAAAAAAAAAAAAAAACAGTAACTTCCCTCTAAGTCTGCGCTGAACCGTTTTGCATCCCTAATACCCGAACCTGCAAAACCCTAAACCTAACCCGAAACCCTACCCCCAACCCCAAACCGTCAACCTGAAACCCCCTTAAGTTTCAAGGGGTCTGGGGTGATGGTAGCTTTAGGGTTTTAGGGTTCAGGATTTCGGATTTGGGGAACCTAGGCCCCTACACTCCTGAAGCCTTAAACCTTAAACCAGAAACGCAACATCCCAAACCCTTGCCCCTCCCCAAACCCCCACAACCCTAGATAATCTCTAAGCAACATCCCCCAATCCCTGAGCAACATCCCAAAAGGGGTCCCCAATCCCTCAATCCCCAACCCCCAAACCCTAAAACCCTAAAACCCTAAAACCCTAAACCCTAAACCCTAAACCCTAAACCCTAAACCCTAAACCCTAAACCACCCTAAACCCTAAACCCTAAACCCTAGACCCTAAACCCTAAACCCTAAACCCCCAAACCCTAATCCACGACGCGTCCTCCTCAGTCGAGCCGCGCTCGCCCACTCCCCAGGCCTGGGTGTGAAAGGTCGAGGGTGTTTAGGGTTTAGGGTTTAAGGTTTAGGGTTTAGGGTTTAAGGTTGAAGGTTTAGGGGTTTTTTGGGGGTATTATAGTATAATTGCAAAGGGACCATAAGGGAATGCTATTCGTAATTATTCCGACCCCTTTTAATTAAGTGCTTAGGGGCTGAGGGTTTGGGGGTTCAGGGTGTAGGGCGTAGGGTTTATATGGGCCTGGAGCTTTGTGGTTTCGGCGTTTTGGACTTTAGAATTTTCGTGTTTGAAGAGCTTTTCCGGGTTGATGGGGCCCGCCGCCCCACTCCCCAAACCTGAAGCCCTGGGCCTTAAACCCTAAAGGGTTCAGGTCCGACGACTGACGACTTTTGGGTGTCTTGGGCTTAGGGTTTAGAGTTCGGGCTTTTGGGTTTTACAACTTTCTCCCGCAAAAGCCCCGCAACCCTATAAGCCCCAAGCCCCAAGCCCCAAGCCCCAAGCCCCAAGCCCCAAGCCCCAAGCCCCAAGCCCCAAACCCTAAACCCTAAACCCTAAATTCTCAGAAAATCGTGGCCGCCGGACTTCAAGCGAAAGCAGGACGTAGACTCAGAGCCCCAGAGACTCTCTTCGACCTACGCGAAGTGATGGCGCGTGTTTCCTTGGCAGCCGCCGGAGTGGTTGGGTCTTGCCGGCCGAGGTTTAGGGTTTAGGGTTTGGGGGGGGTTTAGGGTTTGGGGTTTAGGGTTTAGGGTTTGGGGTTTAGGGTTTGGGGTTTAGGGTTTGGGGTTTAGGGCTTGTGGGGCTTAGGCTTAGGGTTTCGGGCTTCGGGTTTAGGGCTTAGGGTTCAGCATCTCAAGTCCAAGAATTCACTAGACAGGCAGCTTGTCCAGCGACGGAACCGCCAGTGGGCCCTTTAAGCCCAAAGGAACCCCCCTTAACCCCGCGAACTTTTTGGCCCTTGCCCACGAAGTATCGGCCCTTTTGCAGCAGGAATGTCCCTGCCATGAAATTCCGGCCCTTCCCTACAAAGAAATGGACCTTGCTCACGAATGAGTTTGGGGGCGCATGTGCATGAGAGGTTCAGGGTTTAGGGTTTGGGGTTTCGCCCTCTTGTTTTGGGGGGTTCAGGTGTTAGGCTCTACGGCTCATCCTTTACGCCTAAACTTCAAAAGCACCTGAGAGGGCTTTGGGGTTCGGAAGATGCTTCAGGCCTTGGGATGTAATGAACCCATTGTGGCCCCTTTCGCTTCTCCCCACTCCCCTCTTCCTCCTCGTCTTTCTCCTTGGGCTTGGTTCAGGGTCCAGGGTCCTCTCTCCCTCTCTCTCCCTCTCTCTCCCTCTCTCTCCCTCTCCCTCTCCCTCTCCCTCTCCCTCTTTCTCTTTCTCTTTCTCTTTCTCTTTCTCTTTCTCTTTCTCTTTCTCTTTCTCTTTCTCTTTCTCTTTCTCTTTCTCTTTCTCTTTATCTTTCTCTTTCTCTTTCTCTTTCTCTTTCTCTCTCTCTTTCTCTCTCTCTCTCTCTCTCTCTCTTCTCTCTCTTTCTCTTTCTACATACGCCCGAAATGTCCCCAAACCCAAGAGCCCGAAGAAATCCATACCTCCTGCAAAGACCCTCCCTCATTTTTGCTCGCTGCCCCTGTGCCCCGACCACAATGGCAAGGGAAACTTCCCAGAAGCGGGCTGCGCACGCGGGACGCGCAGTCCATCTTCACAGCCGGCTGCACATGGCAGCGACTACCCTTGCATCTGCCGCACGCCTGTATACGAAACGAACCGTACACGCTGAACTCCAAAGCCTAAACCCTAAACCCTAAACCCTAAACCCTAAACCCTAAACCCTAAACCCTAAACCCTAAACCCTAAACCCGAAACCCTAAACAACTTCAGTTCATGGGCCTAGCTGAACGGTGAGGGTTCATGTCGCGGACGTGTTCTTCAGAAGTTGTGCCCACAGTTGGCAAGTGCGTTTCCAACATAGGCCTACCTTCTTGAGGGGTTCCTATAATTCCCTAAACCTTAATTCCCGAAACCCCTAAACCCTAAACCCTGAACCCCAAGCCCTAAACCCTAAACCCTATAATTCGGGGATCATAGTTGTCATCGTTTTTGGCGGCAGCGTCGCAAGGCATGTGGAAGACGCGCGTTTTCGCACACTTCCTCGGATCACACTGCAGGGTTCCGGCGCGGGGTCTTGGGCTCGTCTTCTTTCGCTGAACCCTAAACCCTAAACCCTAAACCCTAAACCCTAAACCCTAAACCCTAAACCCTAAACCCTAAACCCTAAACCCTAAACCCTAAACCCTAAACCCTAAACCCTAAACCCTAAACCCTAAACCCTAAACCCTAAACCCTAAACCCTAAACCCTAAACCCTAAACCCTAAACCCTAAACCCTAAACCCTAAACCCTAAACCCTAAACCCTAAACCCTAAACCCTAAACCCGAAACCCGAAACCCTAAACCCTAAACCCTGCATATGAACAGCCTTCTTCGAAGAGTGGTTCGATGCGATGACCAGCTGGCTAAACCCTCAACCTTAGACCCCAAGCTCTAAACCCTAAACCCTAAACCCCGAGCCCTAAACCACAAACCCTAAACCCTAAGCCCTAAACCCTTAGCCCTCACTCTACGTCCTCATAGCCCCGTATGGCCAAGAGCCTCACAAGTACCCCAGCCCTGAGCCTTCAACCCGCGACCCTAGGTTACAAGGGCTTGGGCTTAGGGTGTAGGGTTTGGGATTCATGGTTTTGGGGTTCAGGGGTTTAGGGTGGCAAGTTAAAGCAACGCCAGCCAAAACCCAACCCTAAACTCTAAACCCTAAACCCGAAACTCTCGTCCAAACAGCGGCTCTACTAGAGATTGCTCGACGAGGACCTGCTGAACCCTAAACCCTAAACCCTAAACCCTAAACCCTAAACCCTAAACCCTAAACCCTAAACCCGAAACCCTAAACCCTAAACCCAAAACCCAAAACCCAAAACCCAAAACCCAAAACCCAAAACCCAAACCCCGGATCGAGCCAATATACAGACTTCAGAAAACATCGGCAATGTCCCCGTCGCGCCTCTGAGACCTCCTCTGCCCCAAGCTCCCTAAACCCGAAACCCTAAGGCCTAAACCCTATGCCCGAAGCCCTAAACCCTAAACCCTAAACCCTAAACCCTAAACCCTAAACCCTAAACCCTAAACCCTAAACCCTAAACCCTAAACCCTAAACCCTAAACCCTAAACCCTACACCATAAACCCTAAACCCTAAACCCTAAACCCTAAACCCTAAACCCTAAACCCTAAACCCTAAACCCTAAACCCTAAACCCTAAACCCTAAACCTAAACCATAAACCCTAAACCCTAAACCCTAAACCCTAAACCCTAAACCCTAAACCCTAAACCCTAAACCCTAAACCCTAAACCCTAAACCCTGAACCCCAAGCCCACAACCCTCAACCCTCAACCCTCAACCCTCAACCCTCAACCCTCAACCCTCAACCCTCAACCCTCAACCCTCAACCCTCAACCCTCAACCCTCAACCCTCAACCCTTATCGCAGCCCCCGCCAGCCAGAGCTTCGCGAGTCTGCCAGGTTCGTCGCGTTGCCTGCCTTTGTGCCGACCACCGGATCCCAGCCCCAGGCGATGAGGGTTTAGGGTTTAGGGTTTAGGGTTTAGGGTTTAGCGTTTAGGGTTTAGGGTTTAGGGTTGAGGGTCCAGTTACCATACATGGTTTGCAAGGGTTCAAGGGCTTAGGGTCCGCAGGGTTTAGGGTTTTAGGGTTTAGGGTTTAGGGTTTAGGGTTTTTGGGTTTTAGGGTTTTAGGGTTTTAGGGTTTTAGGGTTTAGGTTTTAGGGTTTTAGGGTTTTAGAGTTTTAGGGTTTTAGGGTTTTAGGGTTTTAGGGTTTTCGGGTTTTCGGGTTTTCGGGTTTAGGTGGGGGTTTAGTTCTAAATGCCTCTTGAGGCCAAAGCATGCAAGAGTCGATCGGGTGTTGAGCAGAAGGCGTTTTGTTTCGCTCCCCTTTGACTTATGGTCCTAAACCCTAAACCCTAAACCCCCAACCCTAAAGCAGCTGAAGAGGAAATCTCCACGCACCCTCTTCCTGCAATGGCCATGGTACACTTGCGCAGATGCGGCCTTTGCCAAGCATGATCCGCGCTGCCACTCACAACATTGGGCGGGCTAGCAACACTTCTCGAGTGGCCAAAAACTCATCCGTTATCCACGCCAACTGACGGGGCATGTTTGTGCAAAGCTTCTCCGAAGCGCCTTTGGGTAGTATTCGCCGCACGATATGTCCACGCGCACTTGCGGAAACTTGAGCACATTTCGAGTATCAAAGTGTCGATCGATCAAGCTACGCTTGGGCCCCCTAAACCCTAAACCCTAAACCCTAAACCCTAAACCCTAAACCCTAAACCCTAAACCCTAAACCCTAAACCCTAAACCCTAAACCCTAAACCCGAAACCCTGACTTACGGTAACTTACCGGCAGCAGCGCTGCTTTGACCGTGGGTTTTGGAGCAGTTGCCCTTTATGCATTTTCAACGGTTCCTTCAATGAAGAAGCGCAAGAAGCGCTCTCTCTCTCTCTCTCTCTCTCTCTCTCTCTCTTATTGCCCTGAACCCTAAACCCTACACCCTAGCCCTAAACCCTAAACCCTAAACCCTAAACCCTAAACCCTAAACCCTAAACCCTAAACCCTACACCCTACACCCTACCCCCTAGACCCTAGACCCTAAATGATACACCCTACACCCTACACCCTAGACCCTACTCTGGTCTGCTCTGTGAGATCCCCAAAACAAAGTCCTCGGCGGAATGTTCCCACTTCCTCTACAAAAGGCTCCCGAAGCTTCTCTTCCTAAACCCCAAACTGTAGACCCGTTTAGGGTTTAGGGTTTGGGGTTTGGGGTTTAGGGTTTAGGGTTTAGGATTTGGGGTTTGGGGTTTGGGGTTTAGGGGTCCCTCAGACATACCCGTCCGCCTGAGAAGGCTTTCAGATCTTGAGGTTTTTGGTGAAGAAGCTCAGCACCGCCGGCTAGAGCCCGTGGAACCTCAAGCGGTTCTCGGCCAAGGTTCGTCGAACCTACCCTGGCCGCTGTCGCCCCCTAAATCCCAAACCCCAAAGCCCTACAGTTTAGGGTTTAGGGTTTAGGGTTCAGGGGTTTAGGGGTTTAGGGTTTAGGGCTTCCTAGGATTTAGGGTTTAGGGTTTAGGGCTTCTTAGGGTTTAGGGTTGAGGGTTTAGGGTTTAAGGTTTAGGGTCTAGGGTACACCCCGGAATGACCGAAGCAAAGCCACCGGCTAGGTGCCCTCCGCGCCCACCCTGCGTGGGAGCTCTGCCGGCAGCAGCAGCCGCCCTCGCACGAGTTCACGGGGTTTAGGGCGAACCTAAACCCTAAACCCTAAAGCCTAAACCCTAAACCCTCAGCCCTGAACCCTGAACCCTAAACCCTAAACCCCAAACCCTAAACCCTAAACCCTGAACCCCAAAACCCTTACAAACGCCCTCGCCAGGCTTCGGATCTACCGCCGCCGCGGCCGCGGCCATCTCCACGCTGGCTGTGGGTGCGGCGTTGTCCCGCAAGCCGCGCGCAGCGAAGCAGGCCGGGGGGGGGGGGGTTTAGGGTTTAGGGTTTGGGGTTTAGGGCTTAGGGTTTGGGGTTTCGGGTTTGGGGTTTAAGGTTCAGAGTTTGGGATGCAGGATTTGGGGTTTAGGCTTTTGGGTTTCCTGTTGGGGTTTACCAGCTTGGGTTTGGGGCGCATGGGTCCTTTTTTTTTAGGGTTTAGGGCCCTGCACACCAGTTTTTAGAGTGCGGGTTTTGGAGTTTCGCGACTGGGGTGTAGGGTGTCGTAAATGGATTGCGAGGCTAGGACTTCGACTTGGTCTTGTTGCCAAGTGAGGGTGTCTCAGCCGCGCGGTCGGGTTGTGACAGGGGTACTTGGACGCTAAACCCTAAACCCCAAACCCAAAACCCAAAACCCAAATCCCTAAACCCCAAACCCTAAACCCCAAACCCCAAACCCTAAGCCCTAAAAACCCCTGCAGCTCTCGAGAAGCAAGGCCGCACGCCGTGAGCTGGCCGTGGCCTACGAGGACTCCGGCATCGACCTCCTCGACAACGGCACCTTGGCTCGGTTAGGGTTTAGGGGTTTAGGGGTTTAGGGGTTAGGGGTTTAGGGCTTTAGGGGTTTAGGGGTTTAGGGGTTTAGGGGTTAGGGTTTAGGGTTTAGGGTTTAGGGTTTAGGGTTGAGGGTTGAGGGTTGAGGGTTGAGGGTTGAGGGTTGAGAGTTGGGGTTGAGGGTTGAATCGCGCCATTAGGGGATTAGGCTGTTCGGGCATATCCTTTTTCTTGCTGCTATTTGTAAATCAGGCAGAAAAGAGATAGGCATCATCATCATCATCATCATCATCATCTTCTTCATCTTCTTCTTCATCGTCATCACAATCATCCTCCTCCTCCTCATCCTCATCATCATCATCATCATCATCATCACCATCATCACCATCATCACCATCATGATCGGCCATCGCTGTACTCATTGCCGTCAGTTTTGTCATTGCTGGTTTCGTTTGCCGCTCTTGTTTGCTATCATTGGCCATGCTTCCTTCTGCTTACTGAGTGTTCGTAGCATGGGCCACTAGTATGATCACGGTTTGTTTGAATCAAGGTTCATGCGCAGCAGTGGGGTTCTGAGAGCCCAAAAAGGCTATAGCCAGCTACAACAAACGTTGATTTTTTTCCCATTTATGATTCAGTTCCTGCCCGACTCTAGCAACCCTGGGCCCAGTTCCTTCCCAAGCCTAAACCCTGCACCCTAAACCCTAAACCCTAAACCCTAAGCCCCAAACCCTAAACCCTAAACCTTAACCCTAAACCCTAAACCCGAAACCCAAAACCCTAAACCCGAAACCCTAAACCCTAAACCCTAAACTGCTGGGCCAAGGAAAGTTCGCCCAGGGCCTCGTGGGAGCCGAGGGGGCGCCTCATTCTTCGTTTGAAGGTTATGACTTGGTGGAGATCTTGGAGGTTTAGGGTTTAGGGTTTAGGGTTTAGGGTTTAGGGTTTAGGGTTTAGGGTTTAGGGTTTAGGGTTTAGGGGTTCTGGGGGCTCTAGGGGTTCTAGGGTTGTTCTAGGGCTTTTCTAGGGTTGTTCTAGGGTTGTTCTAGGGTTGTTCTAGGGTTGTTCTAGGGGTTCTCGGGGTTCTAGGGGTTCTAGGGGTTCTGGGGGCTAGGGGTTCTGGGGGTTCTAGGGTTTAGGGCTTGAGGCTTACTACCCAGGGCTTGGGCTCCTGATTCGGTGAGGGTTGCGTGTTTTTGCTCTCAGGGGATACACCCTTTAAGCCGCACAAACCCTAAACCCTAAACTTACCCTAAACCCCAAACCCCAAACCCCAAACCCTAAACCCTAAACCCTAAACCCTAAACCCTAAGCCCCTCCAACAGGCTAGGCCCTAAAAGTTGGAGTTGGGTTGCGCTACTATCACAAGATTTCCCTCCTGAATAGAGGTTGACCACAGGCAACTCAGATTAACCCTAAACCCTAAACCCTAAACCCTAAACCCTAAACCCTAAACCCTAAACCCTAAACCCTAAACCCTAAACCCTAAACCCTAAACCCTAAACCCCAAACCCCAAACCCCAAACCCTAAAGCCAGTCAGGGAGTGGGGGAGTGTGTGGGTACTACGTGTGGGTACTACGTCGATGGCACGCCCTGTGCTGTTCAGGACAGTTGGCCAGAAACGTTTCGGCTTTCGGGTTTTGAGTTTGAGAGACCCTAATATACCCACAAAATGCAGTGGCTTTTCTATAGTAGGAAACCCCCGAAAAGGCACCACTACATTCGAAAACTCGCACATGTTCCCAAAAATCGGCCCCGTCACCCTAAATCCTAGAGGCACTCATAAGTGGGGTTATACGTACCCTAGAGAAGTTTCTCACCATGGTTACACTACTGATATCCCGACCACAAGTACCCATGAACCTCCGAGTAAACCCTCCTAAACTCATCCCCCCCCCCCTCAAACCCTAAACCATAAACCATAAACCCTAAACCCTAAACCCTATAAACCCTAAACCCTAAACCTTATAAACCCTAAACCTTATAAACCCTAAACCCTAAACCCTAAACCCTAAACCCTAAACCCTAAACCCTAAACCCTAAACCCAAAACCCTAAACCCTAAACCCTAAACCCTAAACCCTAAACCCTAAACCCTAAACCCTAAACCCTAAATTAATTTGGCTAGTTCAGATCTCTCCGTACGCACGGCGGGGGCATGGTCTCACGCTAGGCTCGGGGTGTCAAGGTGCAGGGCTGGCTACTTTCAACGGTGCGCGGCTGTTTGGTTTTAGGGTTTAGGGTTTAGGGTTTAGGGTTTAGGGTTTAGGGTTTAGGGTTTAGGGTTTAGGGTTTAGGGTTTAGGGTTTAGGGTTTAGGGTTTAGGGCCTCCAACGACTAGATCGCAGCCCTAAACACGACGGCGAGGCATGGGGCCGTTACGAGTTCGACCCGCTTAACTTTTCCGCGAAGACGGAGGTCGGCAGGGTGCGGGGTTTAGGGTTTAGGGTTTAGGGTTTAGGGTTTAGGGTTTAGGGTTTAGGGTTTAGGGTTGAGGGTTGAGGGTTGAGGGTTGAGGGTTGAGGGTTGAGGGTTGAGGGCTTGTAAGCTTTAGGGTTTATACGTTTAGGGTACAGGGATTAGGGGTTTCAGGGTCTCATGTTTTGAGGGCTTCGGATTTTTGGGGAGGTTGGGATGTTCCTGATGGGCATTAACCTCCAGACCTGAAGCTCAAAGCTCTACATCTAGCCCGAAAACCCTAAAGCCCCCAAACCCTGAACCCTGAACCCTGAACCCTGAACCCTGAACCCTGAACCCTGAACCCTGAACCCTGAACCCTGAACCTAGAACCTAGAACCTAGAACCTAGAACCTAAACCCTAAACCCTAAACCCTAAACCCTAAACCCTAAACCCTAAACCCTAAACCCTAAACCCTAAACCCTAAGTAGAAGCCCCTTTGTTCTCCTCAGACGGTGGCCTGGCTCCGTGAGGCGGAGTTGAAGCGACCTGGCTCTGCTCCGTTCTGGGCGTTAAGTAGGGGGTAGGGGTTTAGGGTTTAGGGTTTGGGATTTGGGGTTTAGGGTTTAGGGTTTAGGGTTTAGGATTTAGGGTTGAGGGTTGAGGGTGTAGGGTTTAGGCTTTAGGGTTTTCGGTCTAGGGTCCGCGTACCACTCATCAGCACCAAGCAAAATCGTGCGAAAGAGTTCTACATAAGGGTTTAGGGCTTAGGGTTTAGGGTTTAGGGTTAACCCTAAACCCTAAACCCTAAACCCTAAACCCTAAACCCTAAACCCTAAACCCTAAACCCTAAACCCTAAACCCTAAACCCTAAACCCTAAACCCCAAACCTTAAACCCTGAACCCTAAACCCTAAACCCTGAACCCTAAATCCTAAACCAACCCAAGACGGCCTGAGCCCCGGTGCTTCCAATCGAAGCTCTCCGAGGTCTCAATCCTCACAGCCCCGCACAAGGGTTTAGGGTTTAGGGTTTAGGGTTTAGGGTTTAGGGTTTAGGGTTTAGGGTTTAGGGTTTAGGGTTCAGGGGAAGTATTCCCGAAGTGCTATCTGAGATCCCCCTAAGAGTTCGGGAATGTTCCTCCAGTTCTAGCGGCACTCCCCCTACTAGAACTGAAGGAATCTTTTAAAACCCTCGACCCTAAACCCGAAACCCTAAACCCTAAACTCTGGTTCTTGAAGCCCTTTGAAAGTCTATCCCAAAGCCCTAAAATCCTCCTTACGGAGCCAAAGGCACGGCCGCATTTGCATGTTGGCCTGGTTGGGCTTGGTGGTGCCGGACTCCTGGGTTTAAGGTTTAGGGTTTAGGGTTCGAATGGCTCGAAGGGGGGCACCGTAAGAGCGACCTTTGTTTTTTTTTTTTGGGTGGGGGGGGGGGAGGGGGGGAGAGAGAGAGAAAGGCTACGGGATGTTTCAACGTTTCTAGGGGTAGTTATGTGGGCCCTCAGTTTCATGGGCCTCGGGTTTAGGGTTTAGGGTGTATTTGTTGGAGGGTTTAGGGGTAGGTATATGGGCCCTGAATATGGTCCCTTGTTTCCTTTGCAGGGTTGTGAAGAATTGGTCCCTGGGTTGTATAGGGTATATAAGGGGTCCCCTTTGAAGGGCCCATACTAAACGACCATGGAATGGCCGTAGGAACGGTTTCGGGTGAAGGGCTGCGAGGGTTGCGAAGGTTTGCTTGGAGGTTCATGGGTACTTAAACGCGAACAGAAAAAAACACCCTTAAATCAGGCCACAACCATAGTTGCCCCATTTTTAACCCTACTTACAAGTACCCATGAGCCTCCAAGTAGCTGGAAGGAGTGGGGTTTGAGACTTAAGATGGATGTTTTTGGGGCTTCAAAGTTTGTTGATTTGCGACTGCAGGCCTTCCGGCTTGGGCTTTTGGCATGTTTAGGGTTTAGGGTTTAGGCTTTAGGGTTTAGGGTTTAGGGTTTAGGGTCTAGGGTTTAGGGTTTAGGGTTTAGGGGTTTAGGGTTTCGCAGGGTCAGATAGAAGGTGGAAAGAGGCCGGAAAGACTGCCAACAAGCAACAGAAAGGGACAGATTGGCTTTTAACCCTACACTTGGGATGTTCACCCTTGTGCTACCAGTCCTTCATAGGGATTATAGTAGGGTTTAGGGTTTAGGGTTTGGGGTTTAGGGTTTAGGGTTTAGGGTCCAGGGTTTAGATAATAGGGGGTACTAGAATGCCTATTAAGGACTGTTCGTATAAGACATCCCCCCCCCCCCCCCCCCCTAAACCCTAAGCCCAAAACCCTCAAACCTGTGGAGCCCGATCCCCCGCAAATTAGGGAGTATACCTGCAACTATTTCAGAACATCCTGAGGGTTTCGTGGGGTTTGGGGTTAAACCCAACACCCTCTTAATTTAGGGGTCGAATAATTACAAAGTAGTATTCCCTTATGGCCCCTTATGGTCCCTCTATAATTATACTACAATAACCCCCCCCCCCCCCCCCCCAAAAAAAAAAACACTCGATTCTAATTTTTAGGGCCTAAACCCTAAACCCTACAACCGAAACCCGAAACCCGAATTCCTAAACCCTAAACCCTAAACCCAAAACCCTAAACCCTAAACCCTGAACCCTGAACCCTGAACCCTAAACCCTAAACCCTAGACCCTAGACCCTAAACCCTACTCTAATTATTCAGACCCCTACATGAGCCCCTGTTACGCTCGCGCGAGGACTTCGTGCGCCTCCCCGCTGAGAAGTTTTCCTTCGAGGCGGTTCCCGCCCCTTGGACGAGAATTGGTTGTAGAGTTCTTAAGGGAGGGTATAGGGTTTAGGGTTTAGGGTTTAGGGTTTAGGGTTTAGGCCCCTAGGACGAGAATTGGGGTTGTGGAATATCTAAGGGTAGTTGCACGGGCCCTCAATGTGGTCCCTTACCTCCTCCTTAAGGGTTCTGATGCAAAGGCCTAAATTTGTACAGGGTATATAAGGGGTACCCTTTTAAGGGCCCACTAAATTTGTATAGGGTATATAAGGGGTGCCCTTTTAAGGGCCCAAATTAAGGGACCATGCACATGACTACCCTTAGATTGTTGAATTCAGACACCCTCTTTTCAAGGGATGAAGACTCCTACCCCTAATGTTGTACCCTTAAAGGTTTAAGGGTCCAAGGTGGAACTGCTAGATCTTTGTTTCCTGCCTGCCAGGGAACTCCAAATGCTACACCCTAAGAACCTAAGCCCTTAAATCCTCCTAGAGGGTTGGTTAAGGGGTCAGAGTCAGGGTTAGCGAGGGTTCAGGGTTAGTTTAGAGCTTGGGGTTAGTTAAGGGTTCAGGGTTCGGCTTAGTTGAGGGTGTAGGATTAGTTTGGGGTTTTGGGTTTACCAGATTGTGTTGTTTTGGCAGAAGCTCAGATCCTGAACTCTATGCCCCAGAGGCCAACAGGACTGTGAGTCTAAAGTGAGCCGAAACACCGGGTTTAGGGTTTAGGGTTTAGGGTTTAGGGTTTAGGGTTAGGGGTTTAGGGTTAGGGTTTAGGGTTTAGGGTTTAGGGTTTAGGGTTTAGGGTTTAGGGTTTAGGGTTTAGGGTTTAGCCTGACCCTAAATTGGCCTAAAGCCCGAGAGCTCTGAAATGCCCTGACAAGGAATGGTGTAAACGGCCGTAACGCGTCCCTTAGCAACCGAAAAGATGTCTTACGGAACCTTCTGTTTTCCTTGGGTAGTTAACATCATAAAGCACCACGATCTTCGCAATTTTATCAGGCCGTAAACCCTGCACCCCAAACCCTAAATTTAAGAGCCTCCGGCTCAAGCCGCCGACCCCGCTGGAGCATAGTTGAGAGGTCTAAGCCCGCTCATGGCAGAGTTCTGTGAAACGTTTGGGGGGGGGTAGGGGGTAGCACCAGGACAAGCTCAAGCCAAAAAGAGGTGGGTGGGGGGGGGGGTCCACGAAAAAATGTGCACCGACCCCCCCCCCCCCCCCCCCCCCCCCCCCCCACGTTTTGGTGGGGTAAGGAGGGAAAGAGGGAGGTTTTCACCTCCTTTTCCCATCCAACACGCCGCCAGGGTCGGCGGACCCCCAAACCCCAAAACCCCTAAACTCCAAACCCTAAACTCCTAAACCTCAAACCCTAAACCCTAAACCCTGAGCCCCTAAACGAAACCCTAACTCCCAAACCCTAAACCCCCCAAACCCTAATTTAGGTTGGGGCGTTTAAAACGCCCCAACCCTAAATCCTAAACCCTGAACCCCTAAACAACCCTAAACCCCAAACCCTAAATCCTAAACCCTTCAAACCCTAAACCCTCAACCCTAACACCCCAAACCCAGAGCAGGTTAGCATCGATGCTCACGAAGCATTCCGCGGTGCCACAGGAGTGAATGCCCAGGCAGACTTGGCTATCCATAGAATCGGGTTTAGTGGGTTTAGGTTTAGGGTTTGGGGTTTAGGGTTTAAGGTTTATGGTTTAGGGTTTAGGGTCGATTCCTTACATCCTCAACCCTAAGCTCTTAGGGCACAACTCTCAAACCAAGGGGGACCCATAACAAAGTGCCACCACCCAAGCTTCAACATCTCAGCCGTTGCAAGCCGGTCGGCCATGAAAACCCGAAGCCCTAAACAAACAATCCTCATGCTCTCAGGTGCTCACCGCCCCCAAGTCTCTAACCGTACTAGCTGCTTCAGCTTGAACATGGGGATGAGGTTCCTTGTTTCCCCCCAAGATGGGGTGTAGTTAGGGCCTAGGGTTTAGGAACCCTTCAAGGGACGAGACAGAGAACCTATTTCCCTACTTCCCTGCTAAGAACCAGTGAGCTCGACCCTTGAGACCTCCAAAGCCCTCAAATCACTATGCAAGCCCCACGTAGGACCACATGCAACAGTCCAGGGCAACGCGGAAGGATGACTCAGGGGTATATGGTCAGGCCGCCTTAGAACCAGGACTCGAAAAGGGGACCATATTTTAGAGAAGTAGCCATATAGACTTTAGCGTTTAAGCAGAGTCTGTATGTCAGGAGGACGCCTGCCCCCCAACCACCCTAAACCCTAAACCCTAAACCCGAAACCCTAAACTCTAAACCCTAAACCCGAAACCCTCCTTAACTTATGCGATATAAGCTTTAAAGCAACCCGAAGCCCTAGCTAGGCTCCTGAGAACCCTAAGCCTCCGAACCCCAAACCCCAAACCCTGAACCCTAAAAGGCTGAAGACCCCAAGCACCCTTAAACTGCCCAAAAGGGTTTAGGGTTTAGGGTTTAGGGTTTAGGGTGACGGTTCCCTGGCAAACTCCACCAGATCCTCTTCTGGGCACCCTGGCCGAAGTGGGCGAGGTGTGGCGGCTTCGGGTTGTTCGTTGGATCTGCGGTTTAGGGTTTAGGGGGTTTGGGGGTTTAGGGTTTAGGGTTTAGGGTTTAGGGTTTCCGGTCGTAGTGTCCCAGGACCTTCGAGCTTGGGGTCTGCGGCTGTAGGGTTTGAGGCGTCTTTGGGTTTAGGGTTGAGGGTGTGGGGGTTAGGGCTTGTTGAGGGTTTATATAGGGTTTAGGGTTCAGGGTTTAGGGATTAGGGTGTAGGGTTTGGTGACCACGCTCGGAGGTTCATGAGTAGTTGTATCTGGACTTCGGGTGCATGGGATTCAGGTGCAGCTGCAGCTCTTGTAAGCCTTGTCTGGGTTTCTTATACTTCGGGGCTTCCCTACTACCCCCCCCCTCTATACTACGCCCCTCTAGGTTCCCCCATAGTTGAGGCCATTTAGGGGTACATAACT
The DNA here is from genome assembly GCA_905221605.1 of Symbiodinium natans. Lineage (NCBI taxonomy): Eukaryota > Dinophyceae > Suessiales > Symbiodiniaceae > Symbiodinium > Symbiodinium natans. The sequence continues at coordinate 351,772 of CAJNDS010002232.1, read as the reverse complement.
AAGAAAAATTAAGGCTATTTAGCGGGGAACCAAAGGGGGGTGGTAGTATAGAGGGGGGTAGTAGGGAAACCCATGATATCCCCAGACCCCCGGAAGGATCCAAAAAGCAGAACCCCCAAATAGCACCTATACTCCTGCTGCGTCATCTTTAGGAACGCTTAAAGGGGATCTACTTTCGGATCCTCCAGGTGCCTGGGCAAAAACTCTACTTGCGACATACCCTGAGCACTCAAATGCTCCTTTCTTGAGGGCAAGTTGTGATAGATCCTTGCAGCATCCCTGTGTTCTCGCAACCCCAAACCCTAAACCCTAAACCCTAAACACTAAACCCTAAACCCTAAACCCTAAACCCTAAATCAGGGTTCAGGGCACGAAGCCGGCACCTTGACACTAAGATCGGCCTCGTGGAGCTCTGCTGCACCAAGAAGGTCTTCGAATGGAACTCCGTTGAGGCAGGGTCCCTGAACACGATCCAGGGTGTAGGGTTTGGGGGGTTTTTAGGGTCCCTACGAGGCAGGGTCCCTAAACCCGATTTAGGGTGTAGGGGTTAATTAGGGTCTAGGGTTTGGGGTTCAGGGTTGAGGGTCCCTAAACCCGGAAAGGTAAGCCCAAAGCCTTAAGCCCTGAAGCCTCAGCCCTGAAATCCCAAGCCCCAAAGCCTTCAGACCCGAAATCCTAAGCCCTATCTCCCAGGTTCGGAATAATTACTAATGGCGTTCCCTTCTGGTCTCCATATAACTATACTATAATAGTCCACAAAACACTGTTCTAACCTTGAACCCTGAACCCTAAAACCCTAAACCCTACAGTAGCGCCAAAGCCACGAACCTTCGGAATGGCCCAAGACTGTGAGGAAGCCTGCGGTTTCAACACTTTTTTTTTAACTTGGTTTGAGGGCGTTTAGGGTTTAGGGTTTAGGGTTTAGGGTTTAGGGTTTAGGGTTTAGGGTTTAGGGTTTAGGGTTTAGGGTTTGGGGTTCAGGGCTTCGGGCTTTAGGGCTTCGGGCTTTGGGATTTCAGGGGTTCATGAGTCTGTTTTTCTTGCCTCTGCTTGCTCAGGAAGAGGGCTGCCCTAAACCTTCTGAGCCCTCAACCCTGAACCCTCGATTGTGCCATGGTTGCTGGTGCACCAACAGGGTTTAGGGTTTAGGGTTTAGGGTTTAGGGTTTAGGGTTTAGGGTTACACATCAGAACATATATTGATAGATTCACAGGGGGTTTAAGGTTCAGGACATGTGGAAAACTTGAAGGTTCATGGGTAGACCAAGGCAGGGCTGTATGGCAACAGCCCCCCCCCCCCCCCCCCCCCCCCGCCCCCCTTTCAAAAAAGAAAGGGAAGTTTAGGGTTTAGGGTTTAGGGTTTAGGGTTTAGGGTTTAGGGTTGTGCCTTTAGTTCGGAGGTCAGTCTGGTGCAGGTTGCAGGGTATCGGGTACGTCCCTAAACCCCCGAAACCGAAAACGCCAAACCCTACACCCCAAACAGGTGGCTGGAGATTATGGCTTGACTTCCTGGTTCCCAAGCGATGAGGAGGGCCAGAAGAGGACCCTTAGAGCTTGAACAAATGGTTGTTTTTGGTGTTTGGCTTAGGGTTCAGATGGGGTGTTAAGGTTTAGGGTTTGGGGTTTAGGGTTTGCCGGGCTTAGGGGGTGCAGGGCTCGTTTTGTTGGATTTGGGTTTTGGTACGTTTTAGAAGTTGGGATGTTCCCCCTTGTACTAGCAGTCCTTAAACGGGATTCGAATAGAGGGTACTAGAATCCCTACTAAGGACTGTTAGTACCCAAGCTTTAGGGTTTAGATCTTCTGGGTTGTGCTTGAGGGTGTTTAGGGTTCTTAAGACCTGGGGTGACGGCTTTTGCAGTTGCAGTTTTGTGGGGTTTAGGGTTAATTGTTGTGGGGGTTTTGTTGTCTTGGGGTTTAGGTTTGGCTTTGTGGGTTGAAGGCTCGCATTTTTGGGTTTAAGGTTCGGGTTTTTGTGGTTTAGGGTTTGGGAGCGTTTTTGTGTTTATTTTGTTTGTTCATTTGTTTTTTTGGGGGGAGGGCGGGGTGGGGGCAAGGGTTAAAGATGGCCGCACAGCCTTAGAGCCTGAACCCCAAACCGCTTTCTATGGGTCACCCTAAACTCCTAAAGCCCCCAACGCCCCAAAGCCCCGAAAGCCCCCAAAGCCCCCGAAGCCCCCTGCAGCCCCTAAAGCCCCAGGGTTCAGGGTTTAGGGTTTAGGGTTTAGGGTTTAGGGTTTAGGCCCCCTATAGCACCTAACGCCCCGAAACCCCAAAACACCCAAAGCCGCTGCACCCAAAACCCTAAACCGTAAACCTAGGGTTTAGGGTTTAGGGTTTAGGGTTTAGGGTTTGGGGTTTGGGGTTTAGGGTTCAGTGTTCAGTGTTCAGTGTTCAGGGTTTAGGGTTTAGGGTTTGGGGCTTAGGGTTCTTAAACCCCAAACGCCCCAGCAGCAGACCCTCAACTCCCTCCCCAAAAAGCCTCCCAACCTCAAAGTTCCGAATAGAGGGGTCGGAATTGTTAGTAAAAATGTATTCCCCTATGGTCCCTATATCTTTATACTTTCACAACCCCCAGCACCGTATTCTGACTGTCTCCTCTGTTACACCCTAGGCCCCAGGTCGTTAATCCCTAAACGCTAAACCCTAAACCCTAAATCCTAAACCCTATACCCTAAACCCTAAACCAAGTTGTGATTGGATTATTTTTGATTTGGCACCATTTCTTTTGCAGGGGCCATCCGGGCCCTGGGTTGTGCCGGAGTCTTGGGTGGGTTTAGGGTACCCCCTCAACCCCCTCAACCCCCTCAACCCCCTCAACCCCCTCAACCCCCTCAACCCCCTCAGCCCCCTCAGCCCACTAAAGCTCCTCAGCCCACTAAAGCTCCGAAACCTCCTGAACCCAAAACCTCCTAAACCTCCCAAACCCCGAACCCTCCTAAACTTCCTGCGCCGTAAACCCAAAACCCGAAACCCTAAACCCGAAACCCTAAACCCCTAAACCCTAAACCCCCTAAACCCTACACCAGGATGCGCCTCGCGGAGCTGAAGAACGGCCGCCTGGCGATGATGGCGTTCGCGGGCGCTGCCGCTGGGCACGAGCTGGAGGGTTTAGGGTTTAGGGTTTACGGTTTACGGTTTACGGTTTAGGGTTTAGGGTTTAGGGTTTGGGGTTCAGAGTCTATAGGTTGCGGAGGGATTGGGGAATAAATGCTTATGAGCTTTTAATGCTTTGGGTTTCGGTGTTTGGGGGTGTTTCGGGCTTGTGGTTGAGGGACGCTAGACGAGGTGGGGGGGCTTTAAACCTTCAAATGTCAGGTACCATGGACCCTGCACTCCTGAACTCTACACCCTTGAGCCCGTTTCGCTTAAGCTTATCTTATATTCTGAACCCTGAACTCTGAAAAGCCGGTGGCTCTCATTCGTCCCGCGAAGCCCTGGAACCCAAAGGCCGAAGACCTAAAATGCTAAGCCCCAAGACCCTAATCCCTAATCCCTAATCCCTAAACCCTAAACCCTAAACCCTAAGCCCTAAACCCTAAACCCTAAACCCTAAACCCTAAGCCCAAAACCCTAAACCCTAAACCCTAAACCCTAAACCCTGCATAGCCAAAACCCACCATCGCATACCTCTCACCAGCCCCTGAAGCCCGAAGCCCCATGGAGTTTTCGGGCTCCGTGGGCTGCAGGCGCATGGGGTTTAGGGTTTAGGGTTTAGGGTTTAGGGTTTAGGGTTTAGGGTTAGGGTTCAGGGTTTAGGGCTTAGGGTTTAGGGTTCAGGGCTTAGGGCTTAGTGTTTAGGGTTTAGGGTTTAGGGCTTCAAGCACCAGCTCAGTCTTAGGGCCTCCGGTAGAACCGCAAGGTCACGCAGGCTGTCTTGACGCGCCACCCTTTCCCGTGGCTCTACTGAGAGGCCGATCGCGCTTAGCGTGCCCGGCCCGGAGCGGCTGAGAAGATAAGGCTAAGGAGATCTAGGAACCCTAAAACCCAAAACCCAAAACCCTAAACCCTAAACCCTCAACCCTCAACCCTCAACCCCGAGCCCCGAACCCTAAACCCTTTCAGATTGGAGCCTTAAGCTGAGAGTAGCCCCAAGCCATTGGCTTCTGGGGGGTGGTAAGAGTTGCAGTTTTGGTCACCGTTTGGGCATTTTTTAGACCCTGGCGGCAGAAGGTTGTACTGAAAATGGACCCTGGGTTCAGGGTTTAGGGTTTAGGGTTTAGGGTTTAGCAGTTTCCAACTTCTTGGGCAAAAACCCAGGGTCCGTCAGTAACCCTTCACTCGCGCAGAAAGGCGCTGAAGGCCGGCAAAAAGAGCAGGGTTTAGTGGGTTTAGTGGGTTTAGGGTTTAGGGTTCAGGGTTTAGGGTATGTGCGCAGAGTTTGGGGGGGACGTTAGGCAGTTTCCTGTGGAATCACCTTTTGTATTTTGCTTTGATAAAACACAAAGGAATATTGACAGCAGAATCACCTTTTGTATTTTGCTTTAGTGAAGCACAAAGGAATATTGACAGATAGTTGGTGAAGGATGGTTTCAAGGGGAGTATGATAATACAGGGGTTTGGGTTTTGAGAGGACTCCGACAAAACCGGCCCTCCCAATGCCAGAGAACCTCCCAGAAGGCCGCGAGGAGAATCCTAAAGCTCATTGGGTTTGTGGTTCAGAGTTTCAAGTAGGGTTGTAAATAATCCCCCCCCCCCCCCCCCCCCCCCGCCGATAAGGGGTACATCCAGTCCAGTCATAGTACAGTTGCCCTACACTAGAACTACTCGCAAACCTCCACGTAGCCCTCTAACCCAAAGCTTGCAGGGTTTAGGGTTGTCGTTCTTTCGTTATGCGACCAACCGTACATTTGGGGTGCCCAGCAACGGACCCTCATTTCAAGAGGTGAAGAGAGTCTAGGGCCTGGGGCCTGCAGTTCAGGAATGCAGGGGGCTGAAGGCGTTGCAAGAAGCACCGGGTGTGTGGCGTTGACGTTTCTTTCTTTTTTTGTGGAGTTCCTTTTTGGGTGGGGGGGGAGTTGGGGGGGGGCAGCTTTGGAATGTTTAGCCAAGTTTGGGCTGTTAGGGACAGAGGTACAGAGCCATTGCACCCTTCAGCTGGCAGAATGGGTGGGAGGAATCGTCATTTTTCTTCGTTGTTGCTGTGCCAGCCGCGAAGCGCTAAGCTTGAATAGGCCCCTCCACTTCTGTCAAGGGCTTAGGGTTTAGGGTTTAGGGTTTCGGGTTTAGGGTTTAGGGTTTCGGGTTTAGGGTTGGGTTCGGCCGGTCCACACTAACAGTTAAATAACGTCGTGGCCTTATAACACACTGGCCAAAAATAGCACCAGGAATCCCAGTCAATTTTAGCATTTACCGGGTGCTGCTTTTTGTGGGTCTGCTGGTGGTGACTGCTAGTCACATAGCACCAGAAATAGCACCAGAAATAGCACCAGAAAAAGCACCAGAAACAGCGCCAGAAATAGCACCAGAAATAGCACCAGAAGTAGCACCAGAAATAGCACCAGAAATAGCACCAGGAGTAGCACCAGGAATAGCACCAGGAATCCCAGTCAATTTTAGCAGCTTAGCATTTACCGGGTGCTATACTGTGAGTGCATGTGACATGTCTGTGGCGTGGGTCCGTGTTATGGGCCAGTTTATGGGGTCAGCTTCCCTGTACATGCTGCAGTGTTTTGGCCACGAGCTGAAGCTGCAAACTGCCCTTGGCCCCTGCTCTAGTTATGGACGAGAGCAACTTACAGCGACTGCAAGACGAGCGTGACCAGCTCAAGCGCAGTTCGAAAGAAGCTTCTCAAGTGCTCAAGCTGGAGGCTGCGGGCAATCGTAGCACTGCTAGCGCGGACGTTGTTCGTAGTAGTCGCCGTGGACCTTGTTGGCCCGGAAGGCAAAGCGTCGGGGCCGGCTCATACACGGGGAGGCTGAGCTACGCTGCTCGTGAACATCAGGAGCGTGCCGCGCCTGCGCCCGTAACATCCGCTTCCTGAGTGTGTTCTTAGCTGTGGCTGCAAGCCTAGACGGTCATGTAAAGTAGATTTTAGCGACAAGCTGTACCAGACTCTGACACAAGTTATCCTTGCTCGACGCATGTTTGGTAGAAAGGACAGCAGAGCTGTGTGTCAGGAAACCAGGCTTGTAGATTACATGCCCTCTTGACAAGTCTCGTGTTTAAGGCCTTTCACGTCAGAGTTGCTGTGTGTTTGCTCTTCCCGTGCGTTTTCTTTGGAGTTTGTGCAGAAAAGAACCACTTGCAAGCGACGATATGTGCAACAATGCTTGCACGAAGTTCCTACGAGCCAGGAAAAAACGGTATCCAGTGTCATAGTTTTGTTTAAAACCCAGGCGCATGAACCTGTAGGTTTGTTTCTCTTCCCGTGCGTTTTCGTAGGTTTGCACAGGACAAAGCACTTGCGAGTCAAATTATGCCCGATGTTGCGTGCGTGAAGTTCGTCGGAGCCGTATCTGGTCTCATAGTTTTGGGGTTTAAAGCCCTTGCGCATAAACATGTCAGTGTGCTGCTCTTACTGTACGTTTTCGTTCGAGTTTGCGCAGGGTAAAGCACGTGCCACCAACAGTATGCGCGATAATGCTTGCGTGAAGTTCCTGGAAGCCACGAAGAAACAACGCATAAAGACAAAAAAACTCACCGTGAATTTTGGTCCTAAAATGCATAAAGACAAAAGAGCTCACCGTAGATGTTGCTCCTAAAACGCATAAAGACAAAAGAGCTCACCGTAGATTTTGCTCCTAAAACGCATAAAGACAAAGTAGCTCACCGTAGATTCTGCTCCTAAAACGCATAAAGACAAAAGAGCTCACAGTAGATTTTACTCCTAAAAGGCATAAAGACAAAAGAGCTCACCGTGAATTTTGGTCCTAAAATGCATAAAGACAAAAGAGCTCACCGTGAACTTTGGTCCTAAAGTGCATAAAGACCAAAGAGCTCACCGTAGATTATGCTCCTAACACGCAAAAAGACAAAACAGCTCACCGTAGATACTGTGCTTTTATGAGAATTTTCGCACAAAGAGCGGGGTTTTGGGGGGACTGTGCTTCTATGAGAATTTTCGCACAGAGAAGCAGCGCTTTTTTTGGGAGGACTGTGCTTCTATGAGCATTTTCGCACAGAGAAGCAGCGGGGTTTTGGGGGGACTCTGCTTCTATGAGAATTTTCGCACAGAGAAGCAGCGGGGTTTTGGGGGGACTGTGCTTCTGTGGATTTTCGCACAGAGAAGCAGCGGGGTTTTGGGCGGACTGTGCTTCTATGAGAATTTTCGCACAGAGAAGCAGCGGGGTTTTGGGGGGACTGTGCTTCTGTGAGAATCTCGCACAGAGAAGCAGCGGGGTTTTGGGGGGACTGTGCTTCTATGAGAATTTTCGCACAAAGAAGCAGCGGGGTTTTGGGGGGACTGTGCTTCTATGAGAATAGCTCACCGTAGATTCTGCTCCTCAAATACGCATAAAGACAAAACAACAGCTCAGCGTAGATTTTGCTCCTAAACGCATAAAGACAAAAGAGCTCAACGTAGATTTGGCTCCAGGGTTTAGAAAGCAGTCTGAGGCCGTTGAAGTGCCTGTAAGGTGTTTGGGGAGGGTTTGGGAACGTTTCGGAGGCAGTCTGAGGCCGTTGAAGTGCCTCTAAGGCGCCCAAACCCCAATGGGCCTCGTCCGACGACAAAAAGCTTGTGACACTTGCCACTTTTCAGCAGCACGTGTGCCAAAACCCAAGGAGAACGCGCGGTCTGAAAGAGATTGTCCCAAAAACCATGCCCGCAAGAGAAAATCGTATAGTTGGATCCTCTCTCAAAAGCAATTAAATATGTTTTCAACGCGAGTCCAGCTATACGATTTTCTCGGCGCCGGTCCGATTTTTGGCAATGTAGACGCCAATTTTGGGCTTGGGAGGCCAATTTTGGGCTTTGGAGGCAAATTTTGGGCGTTGGAGGGCATTGTTGGCTTTGGAAGCCAATTTTGGGCTTTGGAGGCCCTATTTTTGGCTTTTGGAAGCCCTGTGGAAGCCAATTTTGGGCTTTGAAGTCAGTTTTCCAGAGCCAATTTTAATTTTTAACAGCCAAGCTTGGGCTTTGGAAGCCAATGTTGGCCTTTACCTTTCCGTCTCATAGGCCTGTCCAAAACTATGCATTTGGGCATGTGTCCAGATTCCCGCTACAGCACTTTTTAGTTTCACTGCCAACACGTGTGTGTCCACTGCCTTGCGTTCCCAATGTCGCCCTCTGTCTCGTCGTCCTCCTCAAGCTCGTCAGATGATGAGCCCGACGCCCAAATGTTAGCCGCCCAGGCATCTCGTGCATCAGTTTGCAATTTTTCTCTCTCTCTCTCTCTCTCTCTCTCTCTCTCTCTCTCTCTCTCTCTCTCTCTCTCTCTCTCTCTCTCTCTCTCTCTCTCTCCGTGTGGTTCCCGCAATTACAAACCCAACCACGCGTGTCAGTTCACTGTCGTGACCTGCTGAGGGCGAGTCTTCGGAGGAAGACGCCGACCAGCCGAGCTCCGCGAAAACACGTGCGATGTGTGGCCAATTCGTGTGGCCATGTCCGCGCGAATTTCCCGCCGATCCAGCAGTTCGCAAAGCTCGCAACTTTCTCATCCCTGAAGACATGAGCAAGGAAACCCTTGGCCAAACTTTCAAGGCTGTGCTGGCGCAACACAACCAGTTCGTGAACCTGGACCGCCTTCATATCTTCGATGAACCCCACAAAAAGTTCAATGCCGCGACGGGCCTCCGTGCCAGGCACTACCACATCATTTTCCGCTTCAAGGCCGTTTTCGCGCACTTGCAGATTGCGAAGTCCCTTCGGGCAAAGGGCATCCATGGGCACTTTTCGTTCAATCTCGTCGGTTACCAGGCCTATCTTCAATATTGCTTGCAGCCTTCGGCCCACAAGCTGCAAGCAGATCTCGACATGGAGCCCTGGTCCATTCCCTCCCGCCTGACGGCACAGGAGCTTTTGACGATTTGCAACGCGAAAAACCCCCAGCAAGATGCGCGCAATGGTCACGGCAAGGGCAAAAAGCGTGTCTTGATGACATTCAGTGAAATTACTGATTGCTTTGTGGAAGCAAACGTCAAGTCCACAAAGGATGCTTGGCTTCTTGCAAAGAAGCGCAAGTTGGCAGGCGATGATCTCCTTTTCAACACCCTCGGGGCCGCGAATGATGTGAGCAGCTTGGTTGCCAAGGTTGTCCTTGCGTGGAATTGCGAGGACATGCCAACTGGCACACTCCTGTTCGACGCCAGCTTCTCGTTGCAACAGTTTCTTTCGCTGGACGCCATTCATCCGGATCTTCCGCAGTGGGTCTCTGGGGGTCATCTTTCGAAGGCTCTCATTCTCCAGGGTGAGGGAGGTCTAGGCAAAACCGAACTGGCCTGCGCAATCATGTCCGTCATATGCAAAGGCAAAGGCTTTCATTTCGTGAACAAGCTGGATCGACTGCGAGATGTAACCTTCCTGCCCCATCAAGGTCTCATCGTGGATGAACTCTGCTTGCACAATCGGGACATAGATGATGTCAAAGGCCTTCTCGATCTCGCAAAACGCAGGGATGTACAGTGCCGCAACAAAGATGGCGGCATCCCAGCACATTGCCCTCGCATCTTCAATACCAATTGGGGTTGGGATGGCTTCTTCCCGCCAGCTGTTGCCCAGACCAAGCACCATTAATTAAGCGTCGTGTGCTCTGGATCGAGATTACCAACGATATTCGCTTGCCCGTTGCTCCTGTTGACGAGCCTCGTTTGCCCATTGCCCCTGTTGACGAGCCTCCCATGGCCTCTTCAGATGATGAGGATCCTTTCCAGCACGGCGGCCAGCTGACCTGAATCGGCATTTCGACACCACTAATTCGCCACATCGCGCTTTAAAATTGCAACACTAATTCGGTTCCCGCTTTCATTCGGGTTTGCGCAAACAAAGCGATCACAAGCCGGAGTGCGCGCGACAATGCTTGCTTCGTGCCCTCGGAGCCGCCAAGAAACGGTATCTAGTCTCATAGTTTTTACGTTTAGGGCCCTTTCGCACAAACATTTGCGCATGTTGCTGCCGTTTACTTTCGTTGGTACATGTGTAGGGCAAACATGTGCAAGCGACATGCCGTGGGTCATTGACGTTCTTGTTATCTTTCTTGTGATTGGCATGGCAATTTGCTATCCCTGCCATAGGCAGCAGTCAAAGCAGCAGTTTAGGGGATGCCCAGTCCAGCTTTGAACGTTGCGTTTGGAAGATTCATGAACCTTGTCCGCATGCTCTGCCCTTTGTAACACCTCCTTCTCGTTCCCGCCGACTGAGAACGTGGGCATCTCAGCTTCTGGACGTTGTGCTGGAAGTTCATGAACCACGAAGCGGAAGTGCGTGATCAGGTGAATTATTCAGAGTAGTGCTCTGCTCATATGGACGTTGCGTTGGAAAGTTCATGAACCTTACCGCTGAGCAAGGAAACCCTTGGCCAAACTGTCGCTGGAGTCAGAGTGAGTTGCGTAAAAGCTTATATGGCTAAGTGGAGGTTCCAGCCCTTTGTACACATTGCCCGTCGCTCCCACCGAGAGAGTGGTCGGCTCAGCTTCTGGACTTTGCGCTGGAAGTTTCATGAACCACGAAGCGGAAGTCAGTGATCCGGTGAATTATTCCGAGTAGTGCTGCTCCTACCGAGAGTGAGCAGCTCAGCTTCTGTTCGCTGCGTTGGAAGTTTCCTGAACCTTGTCATGTCACAAAGAGGAAGCGAGTGATCTGGTGAATTATTCGGACCAGTACCCAACTCAGCTTTGGACGTTGCGTAAAGCTTATATCGCTAAGTGGAGGTTCCAGCCCTTTGTACACATTGCCCGTCGCTCCCACCGAAAGAGTGGTCGGCTCAGCTTCTGGACGTTGCGTTGGAAGTTTCTTGAAGCTTGTCGCTGGAAGTCAGAGTGAGAGTGACAGTGAGGGTGGGGGTGAGAGCGAGGGTGAGGGTGAGGGTGAGGCTGAGAGTGAGAGTGAGAGTGAGGGTGAGGGTGAAGACAAAGAGCTCACCCTAAAACGCATAAAGACAAAGTAGCTCACCGTAGATTCTGCTCCTAAAATGCATAAAGACAAAAGAGCTCACCGGAGATTTTGCTCTTAAAAGGCATGAAGACAAAAGAGCTCACCGTAGATTTTGCTCCTAAAACGCATAAAGACAAAAGAGCTCACCGTAGATTTTGCTCCTAAAACGCATAAAGACAAAGTAGCTCACCGTAGATTTTGCTCCTAAAACGCACAAAGGCAAAAGAGCTCACCGTAAATTTTGCTCCTAAAACGCATAAAGACAAAAGAGCTCATTGTAAATTTTGCTCCTAAAACGCACAAAGACAAAGTAGCTCACCGTAGATTCTGCTCCTAAAACGCATAAAGACAAAAGAGCTCACCGTAGATTTTGCTCTTAAAAGGCATAAAGACAAAGTAGCTCACCGTGAATTTTGGTCCTAAACTGCATAAAGACAAAAGAGCTCACCGTAGATTTTGCCGTTGGAAGTTTCCTGAACCTTGTCAAGAAGAGGAAGTGAGTGATCTGGTGCATTATTCGGACCAGTACGCAACTCAGCTTTTGGACGTTGCGTAAAGCTTATATGGCTAAGTGGAGGTTCCAGCCCTTTGTACACATTGCCCATCGCTCCCACCGAGAGAGTGGTCGGCTCAGCTTCTGGACGTTGCGCTGGAAGTTTCATGAACCACGTAGCGGAAGTGAGTGATCCGGTGAATTATTCCGAGTAGTGCTGCTCCTACCGGTGAGTGAACAGCTCAGCTTCTGTTCGCTGCGTTGGAAGTTTCCTGAACCTTGTCACTAAGACAAAGTGAGTGATCTGGTGAATTATTCGGACAAGTACTCATCTCAGCTTTGGACGTTTCGTAGCACGTTTCATGAACCTTGGTATCGCTGAGTAGAGGTTCCTGCCCTTTGAACACCCACCGAAAGAGTGGTCGGCTCAGCTTCTGGACGTTTCGCTGGAAGTTTCATGAACCACGAAGCGGGAGTGAGTGATCCGGTGAATTATTCAGAGTAGTGCTCTGCTCAGCTGTGGACGTTGCGTTGGAAAGTTTATGGAGGTGCGTCCCTCCCCTTCGTACACACCGCCCCATCGCTCCTGCCGATTGAGTGGGCAGCTCAGCTTCAGGACGTTGCATTGTTGGAAATTTCTGCATCTTGTCACCAAGCGGAGGTCCCTGCCCTTGGTGCACTGCTGAGTGAGCAGCTCAGCTTGTGGACGTTGTGTTGGAAGTTTCTTGAACCTTGTCACTGGGAGTCAGAGTGAGGGTGAGGGTGAGGCTGAGAGTGAGAGTGAGAGTGAGAGTGAGGGTGAAGACAAAGAGCTCACCGTAGATTTTGCTCCTAAAACGCATAAAGACAAAGTAGCTCACCGTAGATTCGGCTTCCAAAATGCATAAAGACAAAAGAGCTCACCGTGAATTTTGGTCCTTCAATGCATAAAGACAAAGGAGCTCACCGTAGATTTTGCTCCTAAAACGCATAAAGACAAAAGAGCTCACCGTAGATTTTGCTCCTAAAACGCACAAAGACCAAAGAGCTCACCGTAGATTTTGCTCCTAAAACGCATAAAGACAAAAGAGCTCACCGGAGATTTTGCTCTTAAAAGGCAGAAAGACAAAAGAGCTCACCGTGAATTTTGGTCCCAAAATGCATAAAGACAAAAGAGCTCACCGTGAATTTTGGTCCTAAAATGCATAAAGACAAAGTAGCTCACCGTAGATTTTGCTCCTAAAACGCATAAAGACAACAGAGCTCACCGTAGATTTTGCTCCTAAAACGCATAAAGACAAAAGAGCTCACCGGAGATTTTGCTCCAGGGTTTAGGAAGCAGTCTGAGGCCGTTGAAGTGCCTCTAAGGTGTCTGGGGAGGGTTTGGGAGGGTTTAGGAGGCAGTCTGAGGCCGTTGAAGTGCCTCTAAGGTGTCGGGGAGGGTTTGGGAGGGTTTAGGAGGCAGCCTGAGGACGTTGAAGTGCCTCTCAGGTGTCTGGGGAGGGTTTGGGAGGGTTTCGGAGGCAGCTTGAGGCCGTTGAAATGCCTCTAAGGTGTTTGGGAAGTGCCTCTAAGGTGTCTGGGGGTTTGGGAGGGTTTAGGAGGCAGTCTGAGGCCGTTGAAGTGCCTTTCAGGTGTTGTGGGGAGGGTTTGGGAGGGTTTAGGAGGCAGCTTTAGGAGGCAGTCCGAGGCCGTTGAAGCCTCTCAGGTGTCTGGGGAGGGTTTGGGAGGGTTTAGCGGCTGCCTCTAAGGTGTCTGGGAAGGGTTTGGGGGCAGTCAGGTGGAGCGTCTGCGAGGGTTTAGGAGCAGTTTGCCTCTAAGAGGTCTGGGAAGGGTTTGGGAGGGTTTAGGAGGCACCTTGAGGCCGTTGAAGTGCCTGTAAGGTGTCTGACGAGGGTTTGGGAGGGTTTAGGAGGAAGTTTAAAACCGTTGAAAGGTAGTGTTTCTGAGCGCCTTTCAGGAAATTTGGCGCGTGAGAGCGAGGGTGAGAGTGAGGGTGAGGGTGAGATGAAGGGAAGGGTGAGGTTGAGCTCGAGGGCAGAGTGAGAAGCAGAGTGTCTGACAATGAAAGTGAAACAAAATGCGCAGGAGTGTGGCTCCGGTGAATTATTCGGACATGCTCATCTCAGCGTTGCGTCCCTGGCCTTTGTGCACAAGCCAGGGTGAGGTTGAGAGGGTGAGCGAGGGCGACAGCGAGAGTGAGGGGATGGTGAGGATGCCATATTTGCACTTCTGAGGGGGGGTTCGTGTTGGCAATTGTTTGCAATCATCGCATTGTAATCGCACAACAGAACCTTGAGAGTAAGGTTGGGCATGGCCGGTTCAATGATGTCCGATGTTCAAAGCTCGACCGTGCTGGAAGGTAAGGTTGACAATGGCCTGTTCAATGCTTTAGAAGCTGTCGCGTCATCCCGCTGTGAACTCCCGACGTTTTCTGAATCATTTCCGAAAACAACAGAACTGGACCGGGTCTTAGCATTGAACAGCCGAATGCCAACCTTATGATATCTGGCCTGTGAACAACGTGAATTGCCATCACTGAGCGCTTCGTTTGGGCACGGGCTCGGCCCGCTTCGTGTCTGCATTGTACTGTATGCCAAGTCGTTGTTGGTTCGCACATCGACCATGACGTAAGGATAGAGGGCCATTGTGTTGCCCTTGCCGAGATTGAATCGACCGTATTTGACTGTCGTTCGTCGCAGCTTGTCGTGTGCATGTCTGGCCAAGTTCTTAGCGTCAGGAGTCAGCGACGTAGTTGGTAGTGGTGCAGGCAGACTGTCGACGAAATCTTGCAAGAGTTACATCTCCAAGCCTCGTCTGACGTTTTCGCACTTCGGCAGTTTGCCTGTGCGTGAGCCTCCAAAAGGAAGTGCTTTGCGGTGCTGAAGTGCTCTGTACCATGGAGTGCCGTTGCCAAGCAGCTACCTGTCGCTTGTGTTCTCTGAAGCGGACCTGCCGCGAGCTGCAACAGCGCTTGCGAGAAGGAGAGCGGCCGCTTGTCAGGGCAGCCCGAAAAGCCCACAGAGTGAGTTGGCCGTGCGGACTTTCCCCAAAGCAGCGGCATCAGGTCTTGTGTACCTATGTTCTCAGCGGTCACATTGCAATAGTGGCCACGCAGCACGCCGGACAACTACAGAGGCGTGCAGCGTCTGACGACACGCTGCCAAGCATTACGTTTGTCCAGAATCTTTACCGGGAAGCTGCGGCTTCTGATGTTCATGCCTGTGCAGATCCGCAGACGGCGGCCCAAAAACATGCTTCTCGAGAAGCTCACGTTTTCTTGGCAGAGGCCAACCTTTTTCGCTGGGTTCGGCAGCAGAACTTTCGTTGTCACTCGGCTCCGACCTCGGAGGCGGCCCTCTTCGAGTTTCGACGAAGATTGGGTGATCATGCTGGCTGCCGGGCTGCCACAAACCGTGGCGGCCGGAAGTGGTTGCAGCGATGGTGTAAACGTTGGGATGTGAGTAGAGGAACCGTGCCAGTGCGTGTGGCTGTGGAGCCTGCGCGCTTGCCCCAGAAGGCTTGGGTGCATTTTCTTCTGAAGTTAAGACTTTTTGCATAGATTGAGGAGCCTTTTTTGGGGTCACAAGCAAGCATCATATTTGGAGTTGCAAATCGGCCCGGTACCAAAAACAGGACCGCTTTCTGGCCCAAAAAATGGGTGCCCCAATTTGAATTTGTGTCCGGGCAGAGGTGGCGGTGTTCTTCCAATCGCTCAGCTTCCTTCGACATGCAAGTGCACCCCGACGTCTTTTGCATCTCAACCTTGATGAGACATCTGTAGCTCTGACGCCGCACCCTCTTTGTGGCTTGGTGGTCCAACGCCGCCACTGGGGAGCAGACGTGGAGGGCCCACGTCTGCCGGTTCGCAAGGGTGACTTGCGGACATTTGTGAGCTATGTGGCAGTGATATCAGACAACGACGAGCTTCAGCAGAGCTTGCCGCATTTCGTCATCGGGAATAAGTCCGTGTTTACACTGGGCTTGATGCAGACAGTGGCCGCAGAATGCCGCCCGGGGACACATGTCTGGCGAACAGTCTCCTCATGGAACTCCACATCACTGCTTTTGGCAATGCTGGACCTGATTTCGCTAGCGTTGGACGGTTGGAGATGGTTGCTGGAACCGGTTCTCACCCTCGATGTGGCTCCATGCCACCTTTCCAAAGAAGTCTTTCTACGGGCGTGCGAGGTTGACATCAAATTGAATTTCGTGCCGGCCGGCGCAACATTCCTGCTGCAGCCGCTCGACGTGCGCGGCTTCTTCTCTTTCAAGTGGTGGCTCCGAACGGAGTACCAAATCTTACGACAGCTTGGTGACGGACAAGTCAGCAAGTTGGACTGGGTACGTTTGCTCATGAGAGCGCGGGAAGACTTTTGGTCCCGCAGATCGTGGCGCAAATCCTTTAGTTTGACAGGGTGTCTGGGCGAAGCTCTGCCTTGTCTGTCCAAGAAGCTGCAAGCTTTTGAAATAGACCCTCAAGCAGCGGGTAGTTCTCCACCTTCGAAAGAAGCAAGCCAATGCATATGGCCGCGAAATCGCGCCATGGGCTATGCGTATGACCTTTTGTTTAAAGAGTAAAGCTCACTGTGGGACCGGAAGCGCTCAATGCTTGAAGCTCCAACGTCCGACAAGCGGGATGTGTGATACTGTATTGCCAAGTCGTTGTTGGTTCGCACATCGACCATGACGTAAGGATAGAGGGCCATTGTGTTGCCCTTGCCGAGATTGAATCGACCGTATTTGACTGTCGTTCGTCACAGCTTGTCGTGTGCATGTCTGGCCAAGTTCTTAGCGTCAGGAGTCAGCGACGTAGTTGGTAGTGGTGCAGGCAGACTGTCGACGAAATCTTGCAAGAGTTACATCTCCAAGCCTCGTCTGACGTTTTCGCACTTCGGCAGTTTGCCTGTGCATGAGCCTCCAAAAGGAAGTGCTTTGCGGTGCTGAAGTGCTCTGTACCATGGAGTGCCGTTGCCAAGCAGCTACCTGTCGCTTGTGTTCTCTGAAGCGGACCTGCCGCGAGCTGCAACAGCGCTTGCGAGAAGGACAGCGGCCGCTTGTCAGGGCAGCCCGAAAAGCCCACAGAGTGAGTTGGCCGTGCGGACTTTCCCCAAAGCAGCGGCATCAGGTCTTGTGTACCTATGTTCTCAGCGGTCACAATGCAATAGTGGCCATGCAGCACGCCCGACAACTACAGAGGCGTGCAGCGTCTGACGACACGCTGCCAAGCATTACGTTTGTCCAGAATCTTTACCGGGAAGCTGCGGCTTCTGATGTTCATGCCTGTACAGATCCGCAGACGGCGGCCCAAAAACATGCTTCTCGAGAAGCTCACGTTTTCTTGGCAGAGGCCAACCTTTTTCGCTGGGTTCGGCAGCAGAACTTTCGTTGTCACTCGGCTCCGACCTCGGAGGCGGCCCTCTTCGAGTTTCGACGAAGATTGGGTGATCATGCTGGCTGCCGGGCTGCCACAAACCGTGGCGGCCGGAAGTGGTTGCAGCGATGGTGTAAACGTTGGGATGTGAGTAGAGGAACCGTGCCAGTGCGTGTGGCTGTGGAGCCTGCGCGCTTGCCCCAGAAGGCTTGGGTGCATTTTCTTCTGAAGTTAAGACTTTTTGCATAGATTGAGGAGCCTTTTTTGGGGTCACAAGCAAGCATCATATTTGGAGTTGCAAATCGGCCCAGTACCAAAAACGGGACCGCTTTCTGGCCCAAAAAATGGGGGGCCCAAATCTGAATTTGTGTCCGGGCAGAGGTGGCGGTGTTCTTCCAATCGCTCAGCTTCCTTCGACATGCAAGTGCACCCCGACGTCTTTTGCATCTCAACCTTGATGAGACATCTGTAGCTCTGACGCCGCGCCCTCTTTGTGGCTTGGTGGTCCAACGCCGCCACTGGGGAGCAGACGTGGAGGGCCCACGTCTGCCGGTTCGCAAGGGTGACTTGCGGACATTTGTGAGCTATGTGGCAGTGATATCAGACAACGACGAGCTTCAGCAGAGCTTGCCACATTTCGTCATCGGGAATAAGTCCGTGTTTACACTGGGCTTGATGCAGACAGTGGCCGCAGAATGCCGCCCGGGGACACATGTCTGGCGAACAGTCTCCCCATGGAACTCCACATCACTGCTTTTGGCAATGCTGGACCTGATTTCGCTAGCGTTAGACGGTTGGAGATGGTTGCTGGAACCGGTTCTCACCCTCGATGTGGCTCCATGCCACCTTTCCAAAGAAGTCTTTCTACGGGCGTGCGAGGTTGACATCAAATTGAATTTCGTGCCGGCCGGCGCAACATTCCTGCTGCAGCCGCTCGACGTGCGCGGCTTCTTCTCTTTCAAGTGGTGGCTCCGAACGGAGTACCAAATCTTACGACAGCTTGGTGACGGACAAGTCAGCAAGTTGGACTGGGTACGTTTGCTCATGAGAGCGCGGGAAGACTTTTGGTCCCGCAGATCGTGGCGCAAATCCTTTAGTTTGACAGGGTGTCTGGGCGAAGCTCTGCCTTGTCTGTCCAAGAAGCTGCAAGCTTTTGAAATAGACCCTCAAGCAGCGGGTCGTTCTCCACCTTCGAAAGAAGCAAGCCAATGCATATGGCCGCGAAATCGCGCCATGGGCTATGCGTATGACCTTTTGTTTAAAGAGTAAAGCTCGCCGTGGGACCGGAAGCGCTCAATGCTTGAAGCTCCAACGTCCGACAAGCGGGATGTGTGATACTGCTTGGGGAAGGTGCAACATGGTGGAAAGGACCATGCGTTCTTGGTGCTGGAAGTAGGGCCCAGCGTGTGCAATGTTTCTGAGCGGGAACGCGTGCTTTGCTTCGTGTGTCCTCAAGTGGGTGGAAAGAGAGACGTGTGCATGCGCCACGGTAGTTGCTGCAGCCATGAGTGCCGAAGCTGCTGCTGGCGATGTTGTACGAGATCTCAAAAGGCAGCGGCAAGAGCTGAAGGTGCCAAGAGACTTTTCTGTCCTATGCACGCACGCTGCCCATACACGTGCCTTTTTTGCCAGGACGAACTGAAGCGCGCCAGCAAAGCCCTCAAGAACGAAGCTGCTATCCTCAAGAAGAGCACTTCTTTTTGCGTAGCCTGCTCTGATGCAGTGTGACAGTGTGCGAAGCAGTTTTCCTTTAGGTCAGAAAGCGCCGCCGCCTCCTGCGAAAAGCAGGCGATTTGGACGACGACTCACTGATCTGGCTACTGCGCAGACGGCAAAACGCAGATGCCGGACCACGTCAAGAAGCGCAACGTCCACGCGACAATGCTGTTGGTGAAGAGCGTCAAGAGACCTGAGCTGTGAACGGTTTAGCGAAGCTAAGTCCAAGCCACCCTGCTTGAGATATGTTTTTGCTGTGTCTGCGTTAGCTATCGCCAGTTGGCAGATGGCCAGCAGCGTCAAGTTGTGCGTTCTACAGAATGCAAGCACGCCTATGCATGTGGTCACGGAACGTGCCATGTGTAACGATCTCCTTGAACCTTGAAGGCTTGACCTCAGCCAACCAAACATGCTGATCGCCCAGATGTTGATCGAATGTGGTTGCTTGTTTCTCTTTGGCTCTTGCTTACAGTGCACGTTGTTGTTCTTATCCGAAACCACACGACAGCTGCTCAAGAAGCTTCCAGCGGTTGGGTGCGTGGCGGTCGCGATTTCACCGGTGGATGCCGCAGTGGTCGCGCGCTTGGAGAGATGCGGACACCATGGTGCTGTTTCTGTTCTCATGCCCCCAGCCATGTGCACGCGTCTGTTCGTCGAGTATCTCACCACATGCATCCTGGGGTTCCCGGGCTCTCCAAGGATTTTTGAACCATGTTGTCCTGAAACCTCTCTGGGTTCTCCAAGGATTTTTGAACCATGTTGTCCCGAAACCTCTCTGGGTTCTCCAGGGATTTTTGAACTTTTGTACCAGGTTGTCCCGAAACCTCTCTGGGTTCTCCAGGGATTTTTGAACCATGTTGTCCCGAAACCTCTCTGGGCTCTCCAGGGATTTTTGAACCATGTTGTCCCGAAGACCTCTCTGGGTTCTCCAGGGATTTTTGAACCATGTTGTCCCGAAACCTCTCTGGGTTCTCCAGGGATTTTTGAACCACGCTGTGGGACATTTACCGTGCACGACTTTCAAAGATGCGCTTGGCAGATCATGTTCGCAGGCCAGTTGCAATGGGAAGAGTCTTTGCCAAGTCCCGCAAGCCGTCCGGGCTTCTGCCATGACATTTGGTTTCTAGATGCATCATCGTGACACATCGCTACCATTGAGTACCATCTGCCCCCATCGCTTGGCAGTCCAGTTGGCTGAAGGTCTTTACCGTCACATTTCGATGCAGCAACAGCGGCTTCGACCTTTGCGAAAAATGTGCACACGCCCCGGCCCCAGCCCGTTCCCTCACAACAGATCTGCTCGAATGCCTGCCCGTGTAGGCCTTTGCAGTGCTTGTGCAATCTTTGTCAAATGTGTATGCCACGCTGAATCACGCTGATGTTGCCCGTCGATTTTGGCATCCGGGATGCAACCCTCGGACATATAGCTGAAGATTCTATTCGCTCCGATTTGGAGGCCATCCTGTCAGCAACAGGATTATTCACGACATGTCAAACTTGATTTTGGTGTTGTTTTCGCTTTCTGCTTGTTTTTGTATGGGTTTTGCCTATATTTTGAAGGTGTTTTCCTTTTTTGGGGTCAGGGCAACCATCCTAAACCTTAAAAGTCACTACACCCGACATGTCAAACTTGATTTTGGTGTTTCTGTTGCTCTCTGCTTGTTTTTGTATGGTTTTGCCTATGTTTTTAAAGGTGTTTTCCTTTTTGGGGTCAGGGCAACCATCCTAAACCTTAAAAGTTACTACACCCAACATGTCAAACTTGATTTTGGTGTTTTTTTGCTCTCTGCTTGTTTTTGTATGGGTTTTGCCTATATTTTGAAGGTGTTTTCCTTTTGTGGGGTCAGGGCAACCATCCTAAACCCTAAAAGTCACTACGCCCGACATGTCAAACTTGATTGTTTTTGTGTGGTTTTGCTTATATTTTGGAGGGTGTTTTCGCTTTTTGGTCCTACAGAACAGGGCACAGTTTCTTTCACACTCTCTCACGCTCTCGTTTTCTCACACAATCTCGCGCGCGTAAGTGCCGCTCAAGGATGTGGGATAAACATGGACATGCTTGGGCATGCGCCTAAGTTTTTGAAGGTAAGGACGTGGAGACGGTGAGCAGAAGCATAGCGATGGTTAGGGCATTTTGGCCACGTCGGAGAGGGCGCATTCTGTCTAGCTCTCCCTTTCTCTTTCACACAAGCTCTCGTTTGTCAATGTTTGTGAAGTGCCGCTCACGGATGTGAGACAAACATGTGCATACTTGGGCCTAAGTTTTTGAAGGTAAGGACGTGTAGACGGTGAGCAGAAGCATAGCTACGGGGGGGGACGCATGCTGGCAGTTCGGACAGGGCGCATTTTCTATCGCTCTCACACAATCTCTCCTTTCTCCATGTTCGTCACGCATGCGAAGTGCCGCTCAAGGATGTGAGACAAACATGGGCATGCTTCGGCCAAGTTCTTGGGTTGAGGCAAAACCGCTGCATAATGGCGCCGCAATGCTTGTGCTTTGCGCGTCTCTGCACGTGACGTGTACAGAAACAGGTACATGAAATACATGTTGTTCGTTTTGCTCAGACGCCCCCCCCCCCTTTGTCATGCTCATATCCCTGGTGCTCGTTTTGCTCAAACGCCCCCCTTTGTCATGCTCATGCTGCATCCCTGGTGCTCATTTTGCTCACACCCCACGAACAACCCAGCCCAGGGATCTTCCCTTGGAGTTCCGGGGCAGCCAGTCCCATTGTGGACGTTCCTTCGTCTCCTACCACCTCGTGGCCAAAGACCTGGAGACCACTAGAAGCTTGCTCTGGGCACGCGGCCCCGCGAAACAGGCCTCGAAAACCCGTGGTCCTGCAAATCCTTTTTTTGGACTAATAATTCTATTGTCCCACAACGGTTTTGCAGGACCACGCGTGTCATCTTGCAGTTCTCGTACGTGGCTTGTCCTGTGCGGTCCTGCGGTAGTGGTTTCTGCAATGAGAGAAGGTAGACATTGGGTCCTGTCACGTTCCTGCGCAGCGTTTCGCAGGCTTGGACAGTGAGCTTCAGTGCCTCTCACCAAAGAGCTCAGCACTTTTCATGAGCACCACATGGTTTGCGTAACTGCAGGGGAATCTGACACAAGCGTAAGTTCCTGCTTCTAACTGGTACGTACCGTGCAGGTGACTCTTTCCCACAAACCCTCTAACTAAACGGGAGCGCCGTACGGTTTGTGTAACTGCGTGGGAATCTGACAGAAGCGTGACTGCCTGTCTCTAATTGGCACGTGCCGTGCATGTAAATCCGGGCATTTTGCCTGAGCCATGTTGCCCGCAAAACGTCGTCGTTTGCAGGGCAAGCAGAGTCCGCCGGAGGGAGAAAACAGCAGGCAAACACGGACCCAGCTCCAGACCCTTGTCCGAGACACGTGGGTTGCGAGGAGAATGGTCGAGGAAGGCTCACATGGTCATGAGAGGCGCAATGTCCTGCGAGTGGAGTTTACCAGCATAGATAAGGTTCCAGTTCTACAGGCCATGCTGGGCCAAGTGCCTGCTCATCTCATGGCTGCAGCAAGAGCTTTGCTTGCCTCCTGGCACGCAGAACCCCCCATAGTCTTGAATGAGCAACCGCTGCCTTCCTACTGCGGCAGTGGCACGATGTTCAGATACTCTGGCTCCTGGTCCAGGATTACAGATGCCGGGGCAAGTGCAATGTTGGCAGAGGGGGAGTCGCGGATTGCCGATATCTGTCGCCTCTTGCAGGACAATGTCGAGGTTGCAAGCCTTTGGGATGAGTTCCAACGCTTTGCGCAGCAGCTACGTAAAAGTAAGGACAGACGGTGACTCTGCCGAAGCCCAGTCTGTTGTTTCGTGGTGCCGTTCCGCATCAGTCTGTGGAGTGCAAGCAAGCCCGTGGAAAAGCTTGCCGAAAGGCATACGATCAGGGGCATTATTATTTACAGGTTCCGAAGATTGGCTCCATTCATATGACGACGACAGCTCCTGCCTTCACCACCTTTCCAATTGCGCCGGATTGGATTACCAATTTATGGCAGGCCTGTAAAATTACGGAGCAGGTTGCGGAGAAGGAGTACCTGCGCTGCAAGAAGCACGTGAAAGCCTATTTAGACAACATGAAGTTCCATGCACAGCGCATGCAGACAGAGGCCGTTGCAGCGCGCAAGGCGCAAGCGCTCCTGGACCTTCAGCCCCTCATGAAGACAGCCGTTGTGCTGGAGCAGGTCCAGCGCGACTTCTTGCCACAGTTCGCCCGCCCCATGTTCCGAAGGAGCTTCCTTGATTTAACTGGTCCCACGCGACTTGGTAAAACAATCTATGCTCGCAGCCTCTTCGGTCATCGCCAGACACTAGAGCTCAACTGCTGTGGCGTGAGTCAGCCTGACTTGCGTGGCTTCAACCCTTTGGTCCACCGCGCCATCTTGTATGATGAAGGTTCCGCGGACATGGTTTTGCGCAATCGTCGCCTGTTTCAGGGGTCCACAGAAGAGGTTACGCTCGCCCACTCTGGAACAAATCTGTTCACCTACAGTGTGTATGTCTACAACGTCGCTATGATTCTGACGTCGAACTCTTGGCTGCGTGAGCTGGAGGAGTTGCAGAGCGAGGAGCGCGAGTGGCTCGAAGGTAATTCAATCTGTATAGACTGCAAGCAGCCGCTGTATGAGACGTGAAAGCCAAGAAGCCGGAACTCTGTCTGTGCTCTGTGCCTAAACCACGAAGCCATATAATGATAGGGGAAGACTCTGCGACCATTTTTGGGCAAGCCGCTTTTGGGGGCAGAAATGGACGCCAGGAGGCAGCTCTGGCTCAAGAACCGATTGAAAAATACAAATAACTGTTTTTCCTTTCAAGTTGGAGCAGAAAAAGGCTTTTTCCACATGCAACAATGTTTTGGAAGTGTTGTCCTTCGTTCTGAACGGCTCGGGCTTGTCAAACTATCTAGATATCACCAACAGTTGCAGTGTTTTGTTGTGTTTTTCGCTTGTTTGGAGTTGCGTGATTTTTGACATGTTTTCTTGATTTTTGAGCTTGCTTTGAACCGCGCCCGCTTTTTTTCAAGCATGTAGGGCGGTGGGAGGGGGCTTGGGCGGGAGGGCGGGCCGCGGCCGCGCGTGTGCTGAGGCCTGCGAATGCCCGCGTGCTCTGGCTTGTCATGCCCAGCCAAGTCGGGCTCAACTGATGTGCGACAGGAAAACTGCTGCTTGCCATCGGGTGCACGCCTAATCCAGGCAACAGGCAGGCGACAACCTTGGATTTCCAGACTTGTTGCTCTCCGTCCTGTGCATCGTTCACATGTCCTGCATCCTTTCTTCCGAAGCTGTCAGCTATGTCTTCCATAAGCCTGAGTACATCAGATTGGGAAGGCGCATGCCAATTGTACACATGTTCCAGTGGTTTGTGGTTGACAGTACGCGGGCAGCTTCCATGCTTCTGACAGATGCCAGCTGTTGCGTTCAAACGTGCACAGGCTTGAGCACCATCGTCTCGAAAAAGGCATGTTGCAAGCTCGATAGCTGTCTGGCTTTTACGTGTCCAGTTGGCTTCACGCCGCTTCTGGCACACCTAGCACAGTGTCACAGACAGCCTGTTGCGTGCAAGAGTGTTCATCTTTCCACTGCCCGGTTGTCCCTAGGCCCTAGGTCCCGAACCCCTACCATTCCCCTAGGTAGCCGCCTTGCGTCTGTGTGGGAAGGGTGAGGGATGGGATGTCGAGCGGGAGCTGCACACCCCTGGCGGGGAGCGCGAGCCATGGACATCTCACCCCGCCTGCAAGTGGAGATGCCAGAAGAAGACAGCAGAAGAAGACTTTAGGGCTCAAGGGGCTAGGGGAAGCGGCTTTGCCTGCAAGTACCTGACGCCCCTCCTTTTTGTTTGCTGATGCTCACCATTGCTCAAACCCCTCTCCCCTTTTTTTGCTCCTATCCGCCGTGGCTCAGGACGGTGTTCATCTTGCTCGTGCACCCCTCCCCCTTTTTTTGCCGATGATGCTGCGCCTTGGGAAGCTCTCACCGGCGCACAGGCTGTCCGCTCGGCGTCGGGACGCTCACTGGAGGACTCTGGACACCTGTGCGGGTTACCCTGGGGTGTTCCAGCTCCAAGTCAGGTCCAGGTTCGGCTTGTGTTGCGTTGCCCTGAGCCGGGGTTTTTCCACGGCCAAATGTCTCACTTGACTTAGCCACGTACGTGGTGACCTCCACAGTGTATCCATGCCCAGACCGTAGCGTCGTCCATGCTTCAGGCGCTCTCATGCCAAAGCTGTTGTTTCTGGCGCAGTAATGCCCGTGGTGTTGTGCATTTGGTTTCGTCTCACAAGACGTTGGAGATTGCGTGTGCATAGAAGCAACTCAATTGCCTCTCCTCTCATGAAGCTTGGCCATCTCCGTCTGTGCGCCTTGAAGCTCCACTTGCAGGAGTTGTCTTTCTGTACAACTCGTAGGAGAGCTCGGAGGGCCTCTCCTGTGCTCAAAGTCTGGTCTTGGTTTTGACGCGTGGTCCACTCACAGTTTCAAGGAACACATGCTCGTTCCCCCTATGAAAGCACGAAAAACTAGAAGCCCTTCACTTGGCACCCTGGGGCCTCCTGGGGAAGCAGAAGGATTAGAGGCCCTTCACTGCCCTCTTGAGCCCCCCCCAGAAGCACGAGGGATTAGAAGCCCTTCACCTGCTCTCATTCTGGGACCCCGGAAGCAGAAGGATCAGAGGCCCTTCACTGCCCTCTTGAAGCCCTCCCGCCCTGGGACGAAGCACGAGGGATTAGAGGCCCCTTCGCTGCTTCCACCCTGGAACCACCTTCCTCCCGCGCTGGGACCCCCCCACAAGCATGAAGGATTTACGCCCTTCACTGCTCCAATGTGGGACTTCCCGGAAGCAGAAAAGATTAGAGGCCCTTCACTGCCACCCTGAAACCCTCCAGAAGCACGAAAAATTAGAGGCCCTTCACCTGAACACCAAACATGAGGGAAAACTGCCCTCCATCTCGGGACTCCCAAGCAGAAGGGGCGATGCCCTCTCACCAGAGAGTCCGGGGCCTGGAGACTTAGGGGGCTGAGAGAGTTTGGGGGGCCTGAAAACTTAAGCCAGAGAGTTGGGGGGCCTGGAGACTTTAGCCGAGTGCGGGGCCTGGGACACTCCAGCCAGAGAGTCCGGGGGCCTGGAGGCTCAAGCCAGAGAGGGGCCTGGAGACGTCAGCCAGAGAGCAGGGGGGCTGAAGAGTTAAGCCACAGAGTCCGGGTTTTTTGGGGCGCGATGCCGACGGGCTACTTTGACGTTCCTTTTGCACCGACGCAGAAGGTCGTGCCAAGTCGCTGCAAGACGGCGTTTGGCCAGATTTCCGCTGTTGAAGGGTGGGCACTTGCCCAAACTGGTAAGGGAGGTCTCTGGAGGGGGACTCTGTCATCTTAAGGCCGGCGGCAAGATGGTGGTTGGCCAGATCTCAACTGTTGTTGTTCCACGGTTCCTTACCAGCGGCCCCAGTTTGGGGTGCAGGAAAGCCAGGTATTTCCAAGTATGTTGCGGGTTACCGCTGCTGTAATTCGTATAACCACCAAAATCATGCCAAAGTGCCCCAGTAGCGGTTTCGCAGGGCTCCAAAGTGCCCTTGCCGCTTGGGTGGTCCTGCTCATGGGTCGACAAGAAGGGGGTCCGGGTCGGAGTTACCGGAGGACATCAGCAAGGTTGGCCAGGAAGGAGTTGCCGGGGACCAATATTTGGGCCATTTTTCGACGCCGCATTTTGCCAGACTGCACGTGCGCACATAGTATCTTGTGGGTTTGCTGATGGTGACTGCTAGTCACATAGCACCAGAAACAGCACCAGAAACAGCACCAGAAATAGCACCAGAAATAGCACCAGAAACAGCACCAGAAATTGCACCAGAAATAGCACCAGAAATAGCACCAGAAATAGCATAAGGAATAGCACCAGGAATAGCACCAGGAATCCCAGTCATTTTTTGGCATTTACCAGGTGCTTTTATTTGTGGGTCTGCTGGTGGTGACTGTTAGTGTGGACCGGCCGAACCCAAGTTTAGGGTTTAGGGTTTCTGTTAACCCAAGCTGATCCCGAAGTGTGGGTTTTTTTTCACTCTGATGAAGGCCCGCCTATACCAGAAAGGGAACATCTTTGGGGGAGTTTAAAACCCTGAACAGCTCTGAAGCCCTAAGCCCTGTCCTGAAGCCTAAAGCAGGGAAACCATGGCTGTGACCTTGTTTAGGGCATTTCTAACCCTATTTCTGAGTACCCACAAACCTTCAAGCACACCTGAAAATCCCTATAAACCCTAAGCCCAAACCCCTGATCCAGGGTCGGATCATCTACCCGACGCGTTCGGAGCCTGTGCTGCTGGCAGCCTTGTTGCCGGGAACCCCTAAGCCCGCAAGCCCTGAAGCCTAAACCCAAAAACCCCAAACCCCAAACCCTAAGCCCTAAACCCTAAACCCTCAACTGCACAGGGTTTCGTTTCGTCTTTCGCAGTCGGGCCCTGAAAACCTAAGGTCTCAAAGCCGAAAGCCCCAGTGCAGAGTTTAGGGTTTAGGGTTTAGGGTTTACTTAAAACCCGGCCCAAACCCGGACCAACTATGGAAGATGAGGCTGGAATTTTCTTTTGGGCGGAGGCGTTGAGTAGAATTGACCGTCGCCCATCCGTTGCTTAGATGGGGTTGAGGGTTTAGGGTTTGGGGTTTAGGGTTTAGGGTTTAGGGTTTAGGGTTTAGGGTTTAGGGGGGGGGGGGCACAGAACCCAACAGTCCGAACTAGTTTCCTAGACATAAACCCCCGAGCGCTCGGCGTGGGGTTTAGGATTCAGGCTGTAGGGTTTAGGGTTTAGGGTTTAGGGTTTAGGGTTTAGGGTTTAGGGGGGTATAGGGACATTCACAGGGTTTGAGGCACGTGCGCCTTCCTGCACTGCGTGGTGCTGGCGCTGTTCGGGTTTAGGGGCATAGGGCAGGGTTGAGGGTTTAGGGTTTAGGGTTTAGGGTTTGGGGTTTGGGGTTTGGGGTTTGGGGTTTGGGGTTTGGGGTTTGGGGTTTGGGGTTTGGGGTTTGGGGTTTGGGGTTTGGGGTTTGGGGTTTGGGGTTTGGGGTTTGGGGTTTGGGGTTTGGGGTTTGGGGTTTGGGGTTTGGGGTTTGGGGTTTGGTTTTAAGGGTTTAGGGTTTAGGGCGTTGGTCATGGTGACTTGGTGGTGTGGGCTGAGGACTGGCATACAGTTGCATGTGGAGACCCTAAACCCCAATCCCCAACCCTAAACCCTAAACCCTAAACCCTAAACCCTAAACCCTAAACCCTAAACCCTAAACCCTAAACCCTAAACTCTAAACCCTAAACCCTAAACCCTAAACCCTAAACCCTAAACCCTAAACCCTAAACCCTGGCAGCCCATCGGCACCCTGCTGCCTCTTATTTCGTCATGGGCTCCCTTATACAGGAACCAACCCCAACGAAAGCGTGCCCCTGTTGCAAACATGGTTACTTTAGGGTTTAGGGTTTAGGGTTTAGGGCTACTGAAGAAACCCTGGGACCCAGAAGAGCCATGTTTGTTCCCCGCCCGTTCGGGGCACATGCACGCCAGCGACGCCAGCGAGCCGAGCAGCTTGCCTTGTTTCTGGATTTAGGGTTTAGGGTTTAGGGTTTAGGGTTTAGGCTTTAGGCTTTGGGCTTTAGGCTTTAGGCTTTAGGCTTTAGGCTTTAGGCTTTAGGCCTTAGGCTTTAGGCTTTCGGGTTTATGGTTTTGGGGTTTAGGCTTTAGGCTTTAGGCTTCAGGCTTTAGGGTTTATGGTTTTGGGGTTTAGGGCTCAGGAGCCCTAAAAAAGCCCAAAAGTCTGAAGTTCGAAAGCCCTTAGCACCAGGCCCCCTGAAGCCCCAAACTCCTTGACGAAAGCCTTGCACCTGCTAAAGTAAAGCCCCCAACAAGCCTAAGGACCTTATGGGGACTATTTAGGCTCTGGGTTTAGGGTTTGGTTTGGGGTTGAGGGTTGAGGGTTGAGGGTTGAGGGTTGAGGGTTTAGGGTTTAGGGTTTAGGGTTTAGGGTTTAGGGTTTAGGGTTTAGGGTTTAGGGTTTAGGGTTTAGGGTTTAGGGTTTAGGGTTTATGGCTAAGAGAATTTATTCCCCTGTATAAACCCTAAGGTATATAGTTCCTATAGCCCCTAAAAAAATAACACCTAAGGTCCCTTAACATGGGTCCCTTCTTTAGCCCCTTGACCCCAGCACATCCCAAAGGAAGAGTGCGAGCAGTTTCGGCCCTCCAGTTCCCACGCCTTTCGGCTGAACTTGGCAAGGGCTTGGAGAATTTTTTGGGGTTCAGGGCTTAGGGGCACTTAGACTCATAGGGCGCGTTGCTTTTTTCAGGTTTGGGGTTTAGGGTTTAGGGTTTAGGGTATCTCAAGAATGCCAGAAGGGAGGTTCAGACATTGGACGATTTCGCCACCTCGCGGCCTCCGCTACCTAACCGACATGTCCTTGCTACCTGAGCCCACAAGCAGGGTTTACATGGTTTCGGGTTCAGGGTTTAGGGTTTAGTGCGTTTAGGGAATATACTTCTGAAAGCCTCGAATCCTAAAACCTGAACGTTACGTTTTCAAAGCCCGGTGGGGCCTGAGGAACTAGAGGAGGGTTTTGGGAGCGTTTTGGTATATTTATTATCTAATGACCATAGGGGAATGCTACTAATAATTATTTCGAAATGTACTTGGAGGTCCATGGTACTCATTAGCCAACTATAACTGTACGTAGAACGCCCTTAAGTGCCCTAATCTGGCTATAAGTACAGCTACTAGGGCCGGGAGTAGGCCCTCTTTTCCTTTTTTGAGGGTTGGGGTTCCCTTATAATCCCCTTAACACCAGAAAGGGCATCCTTTTATTCCTAGGTTACTCCCGGGTTTAGGTTATAAGTACATTTATCAGTACAGTTATCCTAAACCCTAAACTCTAAACCCCAAACCCCAAACCCCAAACCCCAAACCCTAAACCCTAAACCCTAAACCCTAAACCCCAAACCCCAAACCCTAAACCCTAAACCCTAAACCCCTTAGAAGTTATAAGTGGTTCACCGTCTCATGAACCTCCCAGTAGCCGCTTGCAGTTCTGCAAGATCAGGATGCGCCGTCATCGAGGACTGAGTGGGTCTAGC
Source organism: Symbiodinium natans (assembly GCA_905221605.1). Classification (NCBI taxonomy): domain Eukaryota; class Dinophyceae; order Suessiales; family Symbiodiniaceae; genus Symbiodinium; species Symbiodinium natans. The sequence goes on along the minus strand of CAJNDS010002232.1, from coordinate 322,069 downwards.
TCCCCAGATGTGGACGTGGTTCTCAGGGTCTTAGGGTCTTAGGGTCTAGGGTTTAGGGTTTAGGGTTTAGGGTTTAGGGTTTAGGGTTTAGGGTTTAGGATAGGAGTTACGACTAGCCTCAGAAGGAACTGCATGGGAGTCTTGAGGCAAAGGTATCTTCTCGACTTCATCACGCCCTTTGTGCAACCCTTTCCAAGCTCCTGTGCGTCAGAGCTGCTTGCACGCCTGCGATGGTAGGAACCCCAAACCCGAAACCCTAAACGCCCTAAACCCTAAACCCTAAACCCTCTACCCTAAACCCTAAACCCTAAACCCTAAACACCCTAAACCCCAAACCTGAACCCTCAACCCAAACCCCAAACCCTAAGCTCCAATCCCCGGACCCTGGGCCTCGTCAACCTCCACACATGCAAGATGGCCATAGCCTTGCCGTTGGCTGAGGCACGCACAGCCTACAGTCACGCCCCAAGTGCTTAAACAAACCCTGAAACAACCCCAAACTCCATTGCCCCGCTTAAACCCTGACCCTAAACCCTAAACCCTAAACCCTAAACCCGAAACCATAAATCTTAAGCCCACCCTGGAGGAGCCTCTTTCCGTGGTGGGTGCGGTGCCAGCCGATGTGCTGGGTCGGTGGTTGTCCAGGCCTCGTATCCCCGAAGTCTTGAACCTTAGGCCCTGTTCAGCTCAAAACCCTGCACCCTAAACCCTAAACCACCCTAAACCCTAAACCCTAAACCCTAAACCCTAAACCCTAAACCCTAAACCCTAAACCCTAAACCCTAAACCCTAAACCCTAAACCCTAAAACTAAACCCTAAACCCTAAACCCTAAACCCTAAACCCTAAACCCTAAACCCTAAACCCTAAACCCTAAACCCTAAACCCTAAACCCCTAAACCCCTAAACCCCTAAACCCCTAAACCCCTAAACCCTAAACCTCGTTCAACCTGAAATCCTACAGGCTCCTCGCCTCCTGCGGTCGCTGCGAGGTTGCAGTGCAGCCGCTTGGGTCGCGATCAGACGGTTCTCAGGGGTTTTAGGGGCTGATGCTGACCCTAAACCCTAAACCCTAAACCCTAAACCCTAAACCCTAAACCCTAAACCCTAAACCCTAAACCCTAAACCCTAAACCCTAAACCCTAAACCCTAAACCCTAAACCCTAAACCCTAAACCCTAAACCCTAAAACCCAAACCCAACCCCCAACCCCAAACCCTAACCTTAGACCCTAAACCCTCACCAAATGCGAAGGGCACCAAAAAGACCCGCAAGTTTGGGATACTCATCAGGGAACGGAAGCTGAAACCCCATGCACCCCTATACCACCTACCCGAGAAAGTGGCCATGCAGCACCCTGCACCTAAACCCGAAACCCCTAAACCCGAAACCCTAAACCCTAAACCCTAAACCCTAAACCCTAAACCCTAAACCCTAAACCCTAAACCCTAAACCCTAAACCCTAAACCCTAAACCCTAAACCCTATGTAGAACCCGCTCAAATCAGTCTAGCCGAACAAGAATGTCGGATGTCGAACCCCTGGACGCAGAAGAGTTTTGAAGGAACATTTGCCTGATTTGCTGCCATCTTACAAATATTAGAAACGGTCAAAAAAGAAGCCTCTTAGCAAAACGGCCAGCCCCCAAATGCCTGGAGTCTCCTGCCCAAGGAGCACAAGTGCGCATGGCCGACAGGCCTGTGGGGACCTTATCGGGTTTAGGGTTTAGGATTTAAGGTTTAGGGTTTAGGGTTTAGGATTTAAGGTTTAGGGTTTAGGGTTTAGGGTTTCCTCCACCTTGGCCTGTCCTGCGCCGTGCGTGATTCCATGCAAGCCGCCTACAGCAGCTCATTTTAAGGGGCATAAGGAGAGACCCTGGTTTTGGGTTCGGGCTTTAGGGTTTAGGGTTTAGGGTTTAGGGTTTAGGGTTTAGGGTTTAGGGTTTAGGGTTTAGGGTTTAGGGTCTAATCAGACCCCCATCCATACCTTTTATCGTCCCTATATACCTAAGTAGTCCCCTGAAGTAACCCCCAAAGAACCCCCGAAGGTCCCTTCTAAGAGTCCCTCCGTCAGTCCCTTGATCATTGAGCCCCTTGCCATCGCGAGCAATCGCGCCCCCCCCCTGCTACCTAATCTGAACTGGCGTCTCCTGCAAAGACCCAACCCTTAAACCCTAAACCCTAAACCCCCTAAACCCTAAACCCTAAAAACCTAACCCTAAACCCTAAACCCTAAACCCTAACCCTACACCCTAAACCTAAACCCTAAACCCTAAACCCTAAACCCTAACCCTAACCCTAAACACTAAACCCTAAACCCTAACCCCCAAGTCCTGAAGCCAACCCTGAACCGAACCCTTCACCCTAACCCTAAGCCCAAAACCAAACCCTCAACCCTCAACCCTCAACCCTCAACCCTCACCCCTCACCCCTCCCCTCAACCCTCAACCCTCAACCCTCAACCCTCACCCTCAACCCTCAACCCTCAACCCTCAACCCTCAACCCTCAACCCTCAACCCTCAACCCTCAACCCTCAACCCTCAACCCTCAACCCTCAACCCTCAACCCTCAACCCTCAACCCTCAACCCTCAACCCTAACCCTAAACCCTAAACCCTCTACCCTCTAAACCCTAAAACCGCATCAACGCCCGCGCAGGAAAGGCCGATGCCCCTGGCCGACTTCGCGGCCGACCTCCTGATTTCGGGACCTGCCGCCTTTCTGAGCGCCTCCCGGCTAAGATAGGGGGTCGGAATGGTTTACGGTTTAGGGTTTAGGGTTTAGGGTTGAAGCTTTTGGGGATGCTACAGGCGCCCATCGCAAGCCAGGAGCCCGATTTCAGATGGCATCCCAAGTTGGCTCTAAAAAGTTAGCGCAAGTCACGCAAGAAATGCCTTGTGCCCTTTAAGCCCCGAACCCGAACACGTTCTAGCACCCTCCCAGGAATTCCTGCTGCCCGACAACGACGAGGAGTCTCTTTAAGATTCCTTCAGCAATAAGTGGGGTTCCAATATATGTTGAGGAGTATTCCGTTGATTGTGCTTGGGGTCTCGACATGATTTGCCGAGTTATCCTTTAGGGCTTTAGGGTTTAGGGTTTAGGGTTTAGTGGGGGGTTTAGGAGGTTTTGGAGGTTTAGAGGAGTCTCTAGGAAGGTTCAAGCCTGAGCCATGGCCGGTTTCTTGAACATTCTAAACAGCAGAAGGTGCTGGGCACGAAAGCAACCCTAAAGCCTAAACCCTAAACCTTAAGCCCTAAGCCTCAAGCCCCAAGCCCGAAGCCCTAAAGCCCTGAAGCCCTAAAGCCCTAAAGCCCTAAGCCCTAAGCCCTAAGCCCTCAGCCCTAAGGCCTAAGCCCTAAGGCCTAAGCCCTAAGGCCCTCAGCCCTAAGGCCCTCAGCCCTAAGCCCTAAGCCCTAAGCCCTAAGCCCTAAGCCCTAAGCCCTAAGCCCTAAGCCCTAAGCCCTAAGCCCTAAGCCCTAAGCCCTAAGCCCTAAGCCCTAAGCTTCAGATGGAATCCCCCAGACCCAAGTCCCTCCCAGTGCTTGAGGGCTGCGGTCTTTCCCTACACCCTCTTCGAAGCGACTCCTTGAGTTAGTGCCCTCCCACCCGAAACCCTAAACCCTCAACCCTCAAACCTAAATCCCCTAAACTAAACCCTAAACCCTAAACCCTGAACCCTGAGCCCTAAGCCCTAAGCCCTAAGCCCCTTTAACCCTAAACCCTGAAGATTCGGTTTTCCGAGTCGTCGGATTTTTTTCACTTGAGTTCGAGGCTTGGGGTGGGTGGGGTGGGGGGGGTCGGGGGCTGTGCGCCAGGCAGGCTTAAGGCCGAAAACGAAGAGACCTGTGTGCAGGAGCTCGTGGAGGAGATCCTGTCCAGCTTGCCCTTACCGCTCCAGGAGCGTGTTTAGGGTTTAGGGTTTAGGGTTCAGGGTTTAGGGTTTAGGGGTTAGGGTTTAGGACCACGTCGCAGGTCAATGGGTCGTCTAGGGATATGGTCGGGAGGCCTCTGGGCTTTTGGGGTTCAGGTGTGTACAAGCCCGGTCGTGGTTGTAGCAAGCCACACGAGGTAAAGGTAGGTGCACATGTACATGTATATGTAGATGTCTATTTATATGTATAGCACTGTTGTTGCACCTGCATAGCTTTTTGCACATGCATATGTACCCTAAACCCTAAACCCTAAACCCTAAACCCTAAACCCTAAACCCTAAACCCTAAACCCTAAACCCTTGTCCCTTGTCCCTAAACCCCAAACCCTAAACCCTAAACCCTAAACCCTAAACCCTAAACCCTAAACCCTAAACCAGAATTGTTTGCGTGGGTACAAAGGAACAGTTGAGTTGAAGGTTTAGTACCTGAAGGCCAGACTTCTGGCTCGGGGCTTCGTAGGGTTTAGGGTTGAGGGTCTAGGGTTTAGGGTTTAGGGTTTGGGGTTTGGGGTTTAGGGTTTAGGGTTTAGGGTGGAGCCAAGTCGGGGGCAAATTCGAAGGGCTCCACTGCCCCAAAAGCCTGAAAACTCGAGAGTATCCAAGCAGTCGCGGAGGGCTCCAACATCCCTTAACCTAAACCCTAAACCCGAAACCCGAAACCCGAAACCCTAAACCCTAAACCCTAAACCCTAACCCCAAACCCTAAACCCTAAACCCTAAAATTCCCAAGAAGTGCTGCCCTTCGGTCTCAAGGACCTCATTCCCTTACTCGAGGGTTGGGTTCCCGTCTAAGCCCCTTGAAATCAAATGGGCATCTTGATGATTCCTAGGTCACCTTGGGTCCAGATCTCACTAAGGGTAGCTACTTTCATGGGGGTAGTTGGGGACTCTTAGAGCGTACTTGGGGGCGGTGACCTCATTGGCGCAAGCTGACAATGTCGCTTCAAGTACGAAGCCTTGCTCCCCCTAAACCCTGAACCCTGAACCCTGAACCCTAAACCCTAAACCCTAAACCCTAAACCCTAAACCCTAAACCCTAAACCCTAAACCCTAAACACCAAAGCCCCCGCATTCTGGACATGGCTGGTTGTTCCCGGGCCCCCCCAATGCCCAGGACATGGGGAGGCACAGACTAGGCTGAACTGGCCGGTGGCTTTGGTTGGAAAAATGCGCGCTTTGTTTGACTTTCGGCCTAAACGCCTAAAGGGAAGAGTGCCCTCAACAAAAACACCTCCCCGCATTGTCGACGGTAAAGCTGTTCCCTGCCTAAGGGGTCTTGGTGTTCTCTGGAGAGCCCCAGGAGGATCTTTTCGACCGATTCCCGCGCTACCTGAGGCCGTCCAGGCGGGAAGTTTTGAACATCGGTTCCTAAACCTCTCATCCTCAAAATCACCCGGAGGGTCTAGGCTTCAGGGTATCGGTGTTTAGGGTTTGGGTGAACTCTAAGACCGAAGACCTAGCCCTTCCTTACACCTACAAGAAGACCGAACAACCCGTTCCATCCGAAAGAAGAGGTTGTAACCAAGCATAAAAGAAAGGCACCCTGCGTATGCCCCAGCTATAGCGATCCGTGAACCGCCAAGTGAAACCCTTAACCCTAAACCCCACACTCCAAACCCCGAACCCCGAACCCGAAACCCGAAACCCGAAACCTTAAACCCTAAACCCCAAACCCTAAAACCTAAACCCTAAACCCGAAACCCGAAACTGCACATGAGACCTCCAAGCAGATCCCTGTGGAGGCTCTGCCTCTTCGGTGCTTCGAAAGGCTGGGTGGATGCTGTGGCTCCTAAAAACGGCTCCAGAGTTGGGGTGTCTACGAAAACTTAGTGGTTGAGTGAGTACACTTTACACTTTTTGGGATACTACAATCCCCTATAGAACTGAAAGTGTACATTTTTTGGGGGGCTTATGAACTCAGCACCCAAGAAAATAAGGGAACCCTACAATAGACCCGCAGATAGTAGAAAGCCCTTGTTATAATAAGGGGAGCCCAACAAGGTACCCCGAACTCGGCAACGCTCAATTAGCCCTGAGCCATTTGGTTGGAAATCTTGCGAAAGGGCACGGGGACACGCCGCATTAAAAGGGGTTTAGGGTTTAGGGTTTAGGGTTTAGGGTTTAGGGTTTAGGGTTTAGGGTTTAGGGGGCAGCATTCGGGTTTCGGAGGCTTTTGGAGGCCAACCAGGCTTTCCAGGCTTTTCGAGAGCAAACCTTTCCTTCTCGAGGGGGGTTCAGGGTTTCGGCCCAGGTGGGGGGGTTTAGGGTTGAGGGTTCAGGGTTAGGGTTTAGGGTTTAGGCTTTAGGGTTAGGGTTTAGGGTGTTTAGCCTTAAAGATGGAAAAATACGACACCCCCACCCAACCCCCGGACCAAGCGAAAAGGTCGCAGGGGTAAACTAAGGCTTGGGATGTTCCCCCCTATACTTACAGTCCTTAATGGGGATGATAGTACCCCTTGTTATCATCCCTATTCACGATTGTGAGTACAACGGGGAACATCCCAAACCTTTTGGAGGCTTGCAACCTCAGCCCTGGGAAGCTTCCAGGGCTAAGGTTTAGGGTTTAGGGTTTAGGGTTTAGGGTTTAGGGTTTAGGTTAGGGGTTAGGGGTTAGGGTTTAGGGTTTAGGGTTTAGGGTTTAGGGTTTAGGGCTAGGGCTGCCAGGGGTTCCCAAGGTGTCTGGAGGCTTCCCAAGGCTTTTGGCGGGCATGCCTGGGAGGGTTTAGGGTTTTGGGTTCAGGGTTACCCCTGAGGGGGCTCCGCAACTCAGCAGTGGTCTAGCCGAACGAAAGACTGCACAGCCTAACAGAAACCAGTAGGTTCTTAAAGCCCTGAACCCTAAAATCTTTGGTAGCCTCGGCGTCCACGTTTTAATATAGCCCAAGATCCAGCACAAGACCTCGTCAGGCGCCAAGTGCGATACGCTCCTTGTCTGGAGGATCAGAAGGGGTTTAGGGTTTAGGGTTTAGGGTTTAGGGTTTCAGGCTCAAAGGTGCAGGGGTTGATGGCTTAGCGGTTTAGGCGTTTAGGCGTTGAGGGTTGTCAGATTGGGACAGGGGGATCTAGGGTTCCTGGGTTTGGGGTTTGTAAGGCTAGCCCGAGTGCATATGGCGTCATGACGTTGGGGGATTTCTGGTGCTTAGGATAGGCAGGCTGGGGGGCAGGTCTGAGGACACTGCGACTGCGGGCCAAGTGCAGTTGACCGGCGCACCCAATACCTCTTCCATCACGGAATCCTGTTTGACTTCGCGCGACTGGGGCGCGAACTCATGGTTCAGACATATCCTTAGGCATTGGGTTCAAATCCCAAACCCAACCCCTAAGGCGTAAACTCCAACCCCCAGATGGCAACTTCTTTCTAGACTATGGTCCAAAAGCGGCCCCTAGTATGCAGAGTACCCATAGAAAGGGACATTATCGGCTTGAGGGCTGACCGGATCAGAATTTCGGGGTGAAGCTGAGGCACGCCGACCATTTCGACTGGACGGGCTGGAACCTGTTGCTAGCAGGGAGCTGCTCAGCCGCAATCGAAGGCTTTAATGTATCTAAGATAGCTATTGGTATATCAGAGGCTTGGGGGGCGCAATAAGCCCTAAACCCGAAACCCTAAACCCTAAACCTGTCATTTGGGATTCTTTCTGGTTTTCGTGAGGGCTTTCGGGGTGCAAGCGTTCAGGGCCGAGCTGGAAGTAAGGGTTAAGGGTTTAGGGTTTAGGTTTAATTAGGTTTAGGGTTTAGGGTTTAGGGTTTAGGGTTTAGGGTTTAGGGTTTAGGGTTTAGGGTTTAGGGTTTAGGGTTTAGGGTTTAGGGTTTAGGGTTCAGGGCCAAGAAAGCTTGTCGCTGGTCCTTTAAGGGGAGCTTACCCTTGAAAATTCTTGGTGCTCAGGGAAGCGGTGGCGGCTCCTTCCCAACACGCCTGCCGCTGCAGAGGTTGGCTCCTTCGGGGTTTTGGGGTTAGGGTTTAGGGTTTAGGGTTTAGGGTTTAGGGTTTAGGGTTTAGGGTTTAGGGTTTAGGGGTGCCTACTTTGATGGACCTTGAGGTTCAGGGCTTTGGGGTTTAGGGCTCAGTGGTCTATAGAGTTAGGGGGCTTAGGGTTCAGTGGTTCAGGGTCTAGAGGTTTAGGGGTTGAGGGGTGCAAATAAAGAGTGTAAGGTTTTGGAGTGTAGGATTTGGGGGTTCAGGGTTTGGGGGGTTCAGCAGGGTTCAGCGACCCTGGGAGTACCCAGAAAGCCTAAACCCTGTACCCTAAACCCTTAACTCTAACGCCTAAACCCTAAACCCTAAACCCTAAACCCTAAACCCTAAACCCTAAACCCTAAACCCTAAACCCTAAACCCTGAACCCTAAACCCTGAACCCTGAACCCTGGTGAATGCACCTTACTTCAACAACTCTGCTGTGTAAGCTCCGAAGGCCGTTTTGCTGGGAGCAAAGATGTTCGGAGGTTCACGGGGTGCTTCTAACCAGGGCTATTTAAGCAACTTTTAACACCCCTAGGCCTGCCCTCGCCCCTAAGCCCCCTAAACCTTGAGCCCCTGAACCCCTGAACTCTAAACCTTATAAACCCGAAGCCCCTACAATTTAGGGGGTTAGGGGGTTGAGGTTTAGGGGTCAGGGGTTTAGGGTTGAAAGGGCTTTAAGGGCTTTAACCCGAAAACCTAAGCCCTAAACCCTAAACCCTAAACCCTTAAACCCTTAAACCCTTAAACCCTAAACCCTAAACCCTAAACCCTAAACCCTAAACCCTAAACCCTAAACCCTAAACCCTAAACCCTAAACCCTCAACCCTCAACCCTCAACCCTAAACCCTAAACCCTAAACCCTAAACCCTAAACCCTAAACCCTAAACCCTAAACCCTAAACCCTAAACCCTAAACCCTAAACCCTAAACCCTAAACCCTAAACCCTAAACCCTAAACCCTAAACCCTAAACCCTAAACCTAACCCTAAACCCTAAACCCTAAACCCTAAACCCTAAACCCTAAACCCTAAACCCTAAACCCTAAACCCTAAACCCTAAACCCTAAACCCTAAACCCTAAACCCTAAACCCTAAACCCTAAACCCTAAACCCTAAACCCCAACTCCTCCTTCCCCCTCCGATGCGGGGGTGGAGGCGCTCTGCACTTGGCGGGAGCCCTTTGGTCTCCATGGCCCTGCCGGCGAAGAGCTCCTTGAAAGAAGCGAGGGTTTAGGGTTTAGGGTTTGGGGTTTAGGGTTTGGGGTTTAGGGTTTAGGGTTTAGGGGTTAGGGTTTAGGGTTTAAGGGGGTTTATGGGGGTTTAGGGGGTTTAGGGGGTTTAGGGGGTTTAGGGGGTTAGGGGGTTTAGGGGGTTTAGGGGGTTAGGGGGTTTGGGGGTTTGGGGGGTTTGGGGAGTTTGGGGGCGTTTGGGGGCGTTTAGGCGGTTAGGGGGTTAGGGGGTTTAGGGCGTTAGGGCGTTTGGGGGGTTTAGGGGGTTTAGGGGGTTTAGGGGGTTTAGGGGGTTTAGGGGTAGGGGGTTTAGGGGTTTGGGGGGCTTAGGGGGCTTAGGGGGCTTAGGGGGCTTAGGGGGCTTAGGGGGCTTAGGGGGCTTAGGGGGTTTTAGGGGGTTTAGGGGGTTTAGGGGGTTTAGGGGGGTTTAGGGGGGCCAGGGGCACTCCGGGGGTTGAGGGGGTTGAGGGGGTTTGGGGGTGTGGGGGGGGTTTGGGGGGGGTTTGGGCGGGGGTTTGAGGGGGGCGGGGGTTTGGAAACCCCGAAACGACCCCAAACCCCCCCCCCCGAAACCCCAAACCCGGGGGTTTGGGGGGGTTTGGAGGGGTTTAGGGGGGGGCTTGGGGGGGGTTGGGGGGGTTCCACCACCCGCCCACCCCCCCTTTTGCTTGCCCTCCCAAACCCCAAACCGCCTAGCCCACCCTAAAAACCCTGAACCCTAAATCCAAACCCCTGCCCCCTCAACCTGAAAGCCCGAGAAAACACCCAGCCAGCCTTAAATCCTTAGCCTCAGGCTCCTCTCCATTGCTGGAAGCTGGAATACTCAGACAGACCTCTTTGAGCAGAGTCCTTGGACAGGCGAGCGACGTAGGGTAAACCCTACACCCTAAACCCTAACCCTGAAACCTAAACCCTAAGCGGTTCTGGGTTTGGGGTTGCAGGTGCTGGGTTGAGCCCAAAGACCTCAAATTACTGAGCCCTAAACCTAAACCCTAAACACAAGAATGCTGGGAGTAGTGATTTGGAGGCCACGAGTTTCAGTCTCACCTCTGGAGGATGTCGTCCCGCTTGCGATTCCAGATTTCAAAAAAAGCCTAAACCCTAAACCCTAAACCCTAAACCCTAAACCCTAAACCCTAAACCCTAAACCCTAAACCCTAAACCCTAAACCCTAAACCCTAAACCCTAAACCCTAAACCCTAAACCCTAAACCCTAAACCCTCCCAGGCTACGAAGTTGTCCAAGAAGCTGGTGAGCTGCTCCTCTTCCCCGGTGGCTGGTTTCACCAGACGAAAGCAGAGGCTGCGAAGGGCTTTAGGGGTTAGGGTTTACGGTATGGGGATCCTAGCCCCGAAGGCCCGAGACCTTTCAGCAAGACACCCAACCCCCTGAACCCCCCAAAGTTCCTGGATCCGGGCTGCTAAGGTTGAGGGTTCAGGGTAAGGCAGCGCATCTGCAGCCCTGCGCCGTAAGCCCTAAACCCTAAACCCTAAAAACCCTAAAAACCCTAAAAACCCTAAAAACCCTAAAACCCCTAAAAACCCTAAAAACCCTAAAAACCCTAAAACCCCTAAAAACCCTAAAAACCCTAAAAACCCTAAAAACCCTAAAAACCCTAAAAACCCTAAAAACCCTAAAAACCCTAAAAACCCTAAAAACCCTAAAAACCCTAAAAAACCTAAAAACCCTAAAAACCCTAAAAACCCTAAAAACCCTAAAAACCCTAAAAACCCTAAAAACCCTAAAAACCCTAAAAACCCTAAAAACCCTAAAAACCCTAAACCCTAAACCTTAAACCCCGCGAGGAAGCAAGTTGGGCTGTGTGCGCCCAGCTGTTGAATGGCAGCAACGCGGATGCCGCGCCGGGGATTCCATGACTTAGGTCTCGGGTTTCGGGGTTTAGGGGTTTAGGGGTTTAGGGGTTTAGGGGTTTAGGGGTTTAGGGGTTTAGGGTTTAGGGTTGAGGGTTGAGGGTTGAGGGTTGAGGGTTGAGGGTTGAGGGTTGAGGGGTGAGGGGTGAGGGTTGAGGGTTGAGGGGTGAGGGGTTAGGTTTAGGGTTGAGGGGCTGTGATTTCAGAATCTGGCTGTTTGGTCGAGCCATCGCAAGTCCCAAAACCGTCGACCTCAAACCCTAAACCCTAAACTCTAAACCCTAAACCCTAAACCCTGAACCCTAAACCCTAAACCCTAAACCCTAAACCCTAAACCCTAAACCCTAAACCCTAAACCCTAAACCCTAAACCCTAAACCCTAAACCCTAAACCTTGAAGCACTTTAAACACGCTTTAAAGTTTGCGTGGGGTCGGGGTCGTGTTAGAATTGCCATGTACCTCTGAAGGGCTGCTGTTAGCATGCTTCTGAAGGACTGAAGCCGTGAACCCCGACACCCCACCCCCCTACACCCCACACCCCACACCCTACACCCTACACCCTACACCCTACACCCTAAACCCTAAACCCTAAACCCTCAACCCCTCTGTGACCATATGTCGACGGATGTGTCATGTTGGCCCTGAAACATCGAGGTGTAGACCCGAAACCCTAAACCCTAAACCCTAAACCCTAAACCCTAAACCCTAAACCCTAAACCCTAAACCCTAAACCCTAAACCCTAAACCCTAAACCCTAAACCCTAAACCCTAAACCCTAAACCCTAAACCCTAAACCCTAAACCTAACCCTAAACCCTAAACCCTAAACCCTAAACCCTAAACCCTAAACCCTAAACCCTAAACCCTAAACCCTAAACCCTAAACCCTAAACCCTAAACCCTAAACCCTAAACCCTAAACCCTAAACCCTAAACCCTAAACCCAACCGAGACCTTGAGCCTACGGCCTGAACCGTAAACTCCAAAACCCTTTCAGGTCCTGCAACACATCTGCGACTGGTGTGGCATCCTGCGCCCCGCCTCCAAGACCGTGGAGGACGAGGCATGGGGTTTCAGATTCAGGGTTCCGCGTATAGGGTTTAGTGTTTAGGGTTTGCTAGGGTTTAGGGTTTAGGGTTAGGGTTTAGGGTTAGGGTTTAGGGTTTAGGGTTTAGGGTTTAGGCTTTAGGGTTTAGGATTTAGGAGTTTAGGGTTTAGGGTTTAGGGTTTAGGGTTAGGGGTTTATGAGAGTACAGGGGTGCAGGTGTGAGTTTCAGGTAGGGTTCCCGCTTGGGTTTTTTTGTTTGATTTGGTTCAATTTTGGGTTTAGGGTTTAAGGTTTCTGCGGTAGGGATTAGAGGGGCCGGGTTTGGGCATGTGCCGGGTTTACGGGTATTGGTTTGGGGGTTTCGGGGCTGGCGCTCGGCGCATGGGGAGGATTCTTGTGAAAGTTTTGGAGATCACCCGTTGTTGAGTTGAACTCGAGAATCCTAAACCCCAAACCCGGGGAAAACGCACCCCAAACACTAAACCCTAAACCCTAAACCCTAAACCCTAAACCCTAAACCCTGAACCCTAAACCCTAAACCCTAGACATCTAAAAGAGGTCATGGGGGTTGTAAAAAAACCCTAAACCCTACACCCTAAACCCTAAACCCTAAACCGTAAACCCTAAACCCTAAACCCTAAACCCTAATTGTGCCCACCCATAGACGGAGTTTTGGCGACTGCTCTTCCTTCGAAAGCGTAGCAAGTGTCTGCACCCCTCATGGTTAGGAGGCCAGGCCCTGAATCCTCAACCCCAAACCCAGTTGATAACACCCTCATCTTTTTTTGCAACCCTAAACCCTAAACCCTAAACCCTAAACCCTAAACCCTAAACCCTAAACCCTAAACCCTAAACCCTAAACCCTAAACCCTAAACCCTAAACCCGAAACCCTAAACCCTAAACCCTAAACCCGAAACCCTAAACCCTAAACCCTAAACCCTAAACCCTAAACCCTGAACCTCACTGTTTTTTGGTTGGATGTTCTTAGGTGTGTAAACCGGTGCCAGGGTTGACTTTCCGCCACTGCCGCATCTTTGTCCTTAGCCGGTCTTCACCGCACAGATCGTGGGAACACGTTTGTTTGGAGTGTTTCGGGTTTAGGGTTATGGTTTATTTTTTCGGGTTTAGGGTTCAGGGTTTCGGGTTTAGGGTTCAGGGTTTTGAATGGAGCGCGCCACAGCACGCTTTCAGCTAATGGTCATCGGGTGGAGAGCAGCAGCTGGCCTCATCACCTGGTGGTGCATGAAGTTGCGTGGCAAATAGCCCAACCCTAGGGTTTAGGGTTTAGGGTTTAGGGTTTAGGGTTTAGGGTTTAGGGTTTAGGGTTTAGGGGTTAGGTTAGGGTTTAGGGTTCAGGGTTTAGGGCTTAAACCCCCGAGCCCCAAACCCCAAAGCCCTAAAGCCTAAACCCAGGAGGCAGGGTAGAGAGTCTTCTTGTTGCAGCTTTCGGGTCAAGGGCAGTTCGAGGGCGATTGCCAATATCCGATATTCCGGGGTTTAAGGTTTAGGGTTTAGGGTGTAGGGTGTAGGGTTTAGGGTTTAGTTTTGGGATGTTTTAGGGTTTAGGGCCCAGAGTTCCCCCAAAACCCTATGTCAAGCAATCCCAAACCCTAAACGCGAGCAAGAACTACAACAGAACCCACACAGGTTGGGATGTTCCACCTCATACTGACAGTCCTGAACGAAGATTATGATAGGGGGTACTATAGTCCCTATTAAGGACTGTTAGCATAAGAGGGAACATCCGCATTTAAGCGTCATATGGGGTTGCCGCTACTACGGACCCCATGTAGTAGGATCCCCTTCCAATAGGGTCCCCAATAAGGTATCCCTTGTTTCGGAATCCCCATATAGGTCCTTGAGGGAGGGGGGGTTCATGAGGGGTAGGTACTTAGGGAACCTTAAAAAACCTTCGGGAGTCTTAGGGAGTAGGGGGGAGGTGTTGGGGAACCTCGGGCCCCTCCCCTAAGAACACTAAGAGTGCGCCAGCTTCTCACTTCGCTCCTAGGGGTGAGACGTGAGGTCAAAGGTAATCATTTGGTCCATCATCACGAGCACGTACGAGAAGATCCGCATGCCGAATGCAAGCATCTCGGCGCGGCATCACTCCCGGCTGGCGATGTTCCTCTGCGCCATCGTCGTGAACGCCGTGAACTTCACAGTTTTCGACTCTTTCAAGATGTACCTCCCCTTTTTCGCGCTTAGGGCGTGTTTGCATCAAGACTTTTTCGCTTGTTGAGGTCTGCTAGCTCAAGGCTCAGCTGCTGCAATTTAGGGTTTAGGGTTTAGGGTTTAGGGTTTAGGGTTTAGGGTTTAGGATGACTACCCAGGTGCCCTGTCTCTTTGTGGTCGTTTGTCCTCTGGTCCTCTGGACCTCCTACTGGTGCAGGGACCTTCCCGTGAAGGCATTTCCGCACGTCATCTACGATGCCCGGGCGAGCGAGATGTTCCTGAATCTCGTAGACAACCTCAACTGATGCGGCAAGCCCGAAGCCGAAACCCTAAACCCTAAACCCTAAACCCTAAACCCTAAACCCTAAACCCTAAACCCTAAACCCTAAACCCTAAACCCTAAACCCTAAACCCTAAACCCTAAACCCTAAACCCTAAACCCTAAACCCTAAACCTAACCCTAAACCCTAAACCCTAAACCCTAAACCCTAAACCCTAAACCCTAAACCCTAAACCCTAAACCCTAAACCTAAACCCTAAACCCTAAACCCTAGGGTTCCTTCAAGTCCTAAGCCTTTCAGGAGGTTATGGTCAGAGACAAAGTCAGCCCCAGCTCCCTCGAAACCATCGCGTGGCCTTGTAGTTGAGTTGGTTGTGGTAGGGTTTAGAGTTCAGTGGTTTGGGTTTAGGATTTAGGCAGCCATTGTGATCTTGGGTTTCGGGTTCAGGGTTGGGGTCAGGAGGGTGCCCCGATGATTCTTTGCTATGGCCGGCCGCGCCGAAACTGAGGGTTTAGGGTTTAGGGTTTAGGGTTTAGGGTTTAGGGTTTAGGGTTTAGGGTTTAGGGTTTAGGGTTTAGGGTTTGGGGTCCCGCTGCCCTCAACTCCCCAAGGAACATTTTGATCTTTGCGATCCTGGTGCTTGCCATGCTCCCATTGCTACTCCATGGCAGTGTTCAAGACATTGCGGAGAGACTTAGTTGCCCAGTGGTACCCTTTAGCCGCTTTTTGTGGTTGTAGGGTTCAGGGTTTAGGGTTTAGGGTTTAGGGTTTAGGGTTTAGGGTTTAGGGTTTAGGGCTTAGGGTTTAGGGTTTAGGGTTCCCTTTGTAAAGTAAACAACCCCAAAAAGCGATGTCCCTATGATACTACGGGTTGCTGGGCCACCAAGGAGCTTGATTGTAAATGTCATGGGATATGTGACCTCCTTCGTGCCAGTGCTCGACAACCACATCTTCATCAGCAGCTGCTTTGCGCTCTACGCGCTTGCAGCGGCTATGATCACACTTGCACATCGAGATCAGGCGGAGTTCACAGAAGGGACGCCCGGGTCTGCAAGCTTGTAGCTGTGATCTTCTGAGCCGGCGAAGATGTTTGATAGCCGTGCTCCAAGCCTAAACCTTGAACCCATCTTGCCTGAGAAGCCGAACCTGCAATCCAACCCTAGAAACCCCAAACCCCAAACCCCAAACTCCAAACCCCAAACCCCAAACCCCAAACCCCAAACCCCAAACCCCAAACCCCAAACCCCAAAAAACCCCAAACCCTAAAATCCTCGAAGACGCCGCCCAGGATGCGTCACATGCTCCTACAGAACTGCGGCTATGCGATCTTGAGCCGATCCCTGGTCAAGATGTTCCACTCGCGCTTCCAACCTCCTGCCCATACAGCCCGCACTGGCTACGAGGTGTGGGATTGGGGTTGAAAACCCTAAACCCTAAACCCTAAACCCTAAACCCTAAACCCTAAACCCTAAACCCTAAACCCTAAACCCTAAACCCTCAACCCTCGACCCTGAACCCTAGAGTTAGGTAGAGGTGGAGGGTTGACTTTGGCGTCGTCGGCCCTAGACGTCAACCTTAGCTTGGTAGCCCAGTCATACCCTCTACCAGGGTTTAGGGTTTAGGGTTTAGGGTTTAGGGTTTAGGGTTCTGGGTTCCCTTATAAAGTCATCAACCCCCAAGAAGGGTGCCCTTATTGTAATATGGGTGACTGGGCTGCCAAATAGCCCTTCACTTTAACACCATCCATCTTTGACAACTTTCATCTTTGTCGCAAAGTCTCCCCTAACACCTAAACCCTAAATCCGAAACCCGAAACCCCACAGCCTAAACCCCATTAAACTCCGAACCCCTAACGCCCCAAAGACCTAAATCCCCAGTGGCTCCTAGCTTCTGCACTTCCCATCCCCATTACATGTCGGTGCACCCTCTGCCCTGAACCCTAAACCCTAAACCCCTAACCCTAAACCCTAAACCCTAAAACCCTAAAACCCTAAAACCCTAAACCCTAAACCCTAAACCCTAAACCCTAAACCTTAAACCCTAAACCCTGACGCCTCACAGCAACCCGTGGTTCGCCTTGGGTTTACGTTTTTTGGGGTTTGGCGGTAAGCGTTTACGTTTAGAGTTGAGGGGCTCAGGTTTAGGGTTTAGGGTTTGGGGTTTAGGGTTTGGGGCTTATGGTTTAGGGTTTAGGGTTTAGGGTTTAGGGTTTCTCGCTGCGAGTGCGCTTCGACCCCCTCCATGAGGTGGTTGGGGGTCGGCGCATGAGCGGCAATGCCCACCCTCCCACCCAAAATGCACACCTTGGACGGGTTTAGGGTTGTCTACCCCCCTTACACCCCTATCAAGGGGGGATATATTGTTTGGTGGAACAGAAGCAGTCGTTTAGCAACCGTGACAAAATCATGAGAAGATCTTTGGCCCCAGAAAGAACAACCGTCAGCGGTCTCGACTCGGTTCCAATCCGCAGTTCTTCGAAACCCTTTTCAAGGCTGGACGTTTAGCCCTTTCAGGATTGGCTACGGCAAAAGCGGCAGGCTCGTCTCGATTCCACTCCGTGGTCCTTGGCAAACTTTCAACGCACATGTCAAATGCCTCATGCCATATGACTTGCTTCGGGACCCTCGCAGAAGTTTCCAGGCCATACTTTTGAAGCCTCCTCCAAGTCCGTGTTGGGGATTCTTCCTTGCTGGTTTGTGGTCGAGGACCCCGGAGGCGTAAGGCATGAGGTGGGGAGGGTCTCCTCATCTTAAGCCGACGAGCACCTCGACCATCAGCAGGTTAGGACCAACACGGAGTGACAGTGCCAGGCAGCCAGGGGGCGGTGGGAGTACGGTGTACTCCGGGCGCCGCTCCTCCCGGGAGGGCCGGAAGTGCGAAGTCGCAGGGCGAGCGGTGCTCGCGGGACCTGCAGATCTCGAACAGCGGCAGTGGTGTGTGGCACTTCGTCCTCACTTTCGTCGTTTCGTGTTGTTGTTTTTTTGTTGCTGTTGCTGGTCGTTGTTGCTGCGGCTGGCTCTTTAGGCTTTGCGCCGGAGGGACCGCCCTTTTGTTAGTGCCTCGGTCGATGCTCACCTCACCTCACCTCACCTCACCTCACCTCACCTCACCTCACCTCACTCTTGAAGCCTCCAGGCCTTGGGGCCCAAGCCTCAGCCTTTGGGCCTTCGTTTTGAATCCCCAAACCCTTATTTCAAGCCTCCGGGCCTCAACTTTAAATTCCCAAACCCATAATGGAAGCCTCCGGGCCTGGATTTTAGGTCCCCAAGCCCTTAATTCAAGCCTCCGGGCCTTGAGTTTGGGTTCCCAAACCCTTAATTCAAGCCCGGATCCGGGCCTTAGCTCAAACTTCCGGACCATAGTCCCCAAACCCTCAATTTAAAGCTTCGGGGCCCAGCCCTGAATTTTACATCTCTGGGCCTTTTTTTAGGTTCCCAAGCATGTAATTTAAGCGTTTGGACCTTCATTTTTGACCCCCAAGCCCTTAATTTACGCCTCCGGGCCTTAGTTTTAGGTCCCGAAACTCTTAATTTAAGCCTCCGGGCCATCCAGGCCTCAAATTTCCAAACCCGTAATTGAAAGCCTTAATTTTGGGCCTCCCGTAACTTAAGCCTCCGTGCCTTAATTTTAGGTCCCCAAACCTTAATTTAAGCCTCCGCGCCTCAATTTTCGCCTTAATCTAAGCTTGTCAGATTAATTTTGAGTCCCCACCCAAACCCTTACTTGAAGCCTCCGGGCCCCAAGTTTAGGTTCCCAAACCCTTCATTTAAGCTTCCGGGCCTGAGTTTTTAGGCTGCCGGGCCTTCATGTCAGGTCCTCAACCCAGGGGGAGGTTTTCAGGCTTCCCCGGTCGTTTGCACCAGGGTTAGGGCTATCTTTATATAGGCTGACAGAGGCGGCCTTTGCAAAGCCGCGTGGACCTGAGGTCCAGGACCGTGGTCCGCAGGCCCCTGCCGGTGGCCTGCTAACGACCGGCCCCATCGCTGGAAAGGGCGCCGGTCTTCAGTTTAGGATTTATGGTTTAGGGTTTAGGGTTTGGGGTTGAGGGTTTAGGGTTAGTAAGTCCCATTCAAAGACCGAATACCCAACCTCCCCCCCCCCGAGTCCCAGCAAGTGTGAGTCCAAGTGCAAATGCAAGTCCAACCCCCCCCCCCCCGCTTCCAAGACGAAGCCCACGTGCCAAGTACAAGTGCGGGTCCCAAGTCCAACCCACCCCAAGTCTCCAAGTCTCCAAGTCTCCAAGTCTCCAAGTCTCCAAGTCTCCAAGTCTCCAAGTCTCCAAGTCTCCAAGTCTCCAAGTCTCCAAGTCCGAACCCCCCCCCCCCCCCACCGCAAAAAACACCGAGCCCAATGACCAAGCCCAAGTCCAACCGAGGTTCCCCCCATCCTGGGGTACGGTCCGGGGTTTAGGATCCATGGTTTAGGGCTGAGGGTTTGGAGCTTAGGGCTTCAACCCTATACCCCTAAGCCCCAAAACCCCAAACCCCTGAACCCCTGAACCCTAAACCCTAAACCCCAAACCCTAAACCCTAAACCCTAAACCTTAAACCCTAAACCAAATAATTACCCCGAAGCGCTCGGCTCGAGAGGCCCAGCTCTTGGCAGCTCACTTGGGAAATTTATCCCATCGGAGCTTCGAGGCGGGATGAGTTGTACAGAAAAATGGGGTGATTCCGGGGTTTAGGGTTTAGGGTTTAGGGTTTAGGGGTTAGGGGTTAGGGGTTTAAGGTTTAGGGTTTAGGGGTTTAGGGTTTTGGGGTTTAGGGTTTCGGGGGTGGGAGCTTATAGAAGTTGTATAGGGCTTGGGCCCCAAAATGTTTTGACCTAAAGCCCTTGTCTTAGAACCTAGCTGCGCGCCCTAAACCCTAAACCCTAAACCCTAAACCCTAAACCCTAAACCCTAAACCCTAAACCCTAAACCCTAAACCCTAAACCCTAAACCCTAAACCCTAAACCCTAAACCCTAAACCCTAAACCCTAAACCCTAAACCCTAAACCCTAAACCCTAAACCCTAAACCCTAAACCCTAAACCCTAAACCCTGTTCAGCTTACAGTTTAAGGTTCAGGAGTGATTAGGGTTTGGGGTTTAGGGTTTAGGCTTTAGGGTTTAGGGTTTAGGGTGTTTCAGTGCTGGGTGTGTCGGGGTGGGCGGGGGCGGCGTTGAACTCATCTCTAAGACTTCATAGAGGTGCCTCTCGCACCCTCACAGCACGAATCAAAGGGTTAAACCCCAAACCTAAGCTCTAAACCCCCCAACCCTAACCGGAACCCCTAAACCCTAAACCCTAAACCCTAAACCCTAAACCCTAAACCCTAAACCCTAAACCCTAAACTCTAAACCCTAAACCCTAAACCCTAAACCCTAAACCCTAAACCCTAAACCCTAAACCCTAAACCCTAAACCCTGAACCCTGAACCCTGAACCCTGAACCCTAAACCCTAAACCCTGAACCCTAAACTTTAAACCCTGAACGCTAAACCAGTCTTGAGCAAGATTGGAATTCTCCGACCTGCTGAAACCCTAAACCCTGCACCCTAAACCCCTAAACCCCTAAACCCTAAACCGCTGAAAGGTGAGTAGCTTCTGGGATGGTGGCACAGGGCTGGGGTGGGGGAATTGAGGTGCAGTCTTGGCTCTGAAACCCCGCAAAACCCATGCCCTAAACCCTACCCTAAGCCCTAAGCCCGAAGCCCTAAACCCGAAGCACGCCCCAAATAGGGGCCTTCCAGCCGCTGAGAAGGATCTCATCGCCCGCTCTCGCGAGCGGGAAGGGCCTGACAGCGTGGCGAGGCTTCTGGGCATCTACGCACGCAGGTTGCGGTACGAGGAGGAACTTGTGGCCCAACTCCTCTTCCTGTGCCGCTGCCGCATCTCTCCCTCAACCCTGAACCCTCAACCCAAAACCCTAAACCCTAAACCCTCAACCCTCAACCCTGAACCCTCAAGCCTCAAGCCTCAAGCCTCAACCCTCAAACCCTCCCTCCCTCCCTCCCTCCTTCCCTCCCTCCTCCCTCCACTCCACCGGCATCCTGCCCAGTTTTCAGAACCCATGACCGGTTATGCACTCCTGCAACGCGGCTTCGTCAGTTTATCGAATGGTTTCGGGTTTAGGGTTTATGGTTTAGGGTTTAGGCTTTAGGCTTTAGGGCTTGCTGTTCACGAGGCGCTCAGAACATTTCTGAGAAGAGGAAGGTTGGGACACTCTAGGGGGGGCGGGGGGGCCCTTAATGATATGGTGCCTTACAGGGGGTTCTGAAGTGTGGGCCCTTGAGGTTTAAATGTAACGGGTATATTTGATTACGAGGTCCCCTTTTTAAGGGCCCATACTAAGGGACCATGGAACTACCCTAAGAAGCCCTTGGGACACGTAGCCCACGGCTTGCAGGTCACCTAAGCCCCCTAAACCCTAAACCCTAAACCCTACACCCAAAACCCTAAACCCCAAACCCAAAGCACTAAACCCTAAGCCCCCTAAACCCTAAACCCTAAACCCTAAACCCTAAACCCTAAACCCTAAACCCTAAACCCTAAACCCTAAACCCTAAACCCTAAACCCTAAACCCTAAACCCTAAACCCTAGCCGCCCTACAACCTACGCCCTAAACCCTAAACCCTAAACCCTAAACCATAAGAACCTAAAACACTAAACCCACACCCTAACCCTAAACCCTAAAACTTAAACCCAACCCTAAACCGGCTTAAACATAAAACCTAAACCCTAAACCCTAAACCCTAAACCCTAAACCCTAAACCCTAAACCCTAAACCCTAAACCCTAAACCCTAAACCGACCCTAAACCCTAAACCGACCCTAAACCCTAAACCCTAAACCCTAAACCCTAAACCCTAAACCCTAAACCCTAAACCCTAAACCCTAAACCCTAAACCCTAAACCCTAAACCCTAAACCCTAAGCCCTAGCAGTCAAGGTATCACTGCCGGAACGACAGGCGGCTCGACACCCCAAAGGTAACACAGGAGCTCAGATAATTTGTTTAGAGTTTTAGGGTTTAGGGTTTAGGGTTTAGGGTTTAGGGTTTAGGATTTAGGGTTTGGGTTTAGGGTTTAGGGTTTAGGGTTTAGGGTTTAGGGCTTAGGGTTTAGGGTTTCGATATGGTTGGGGTCCTCCTTAGAAAGATTCCTATCATTTCGGGGTCCTATATTCAGGGTCACTTTTTTTTCGCAAACTTCGCCAGGCCCTTCGGCCCTCAACCCTAGACCCTAAACCCCATCTTAGGCATTACCGTTGTTTGGTTTCGGCTTCGTGTGCCTGGGTTCCAGGAGTTTACCTTAAACCCTAAACCCTAAACCCTAAACCCTAAACCCTAAACCCTAAACCCTAAACCCTAAACCCTAAACCCGATTTAGGCCTCAGAAGCAAATCCCGCGATGAGGGTTTCGAGTTTAGCCAAGGGAGTCACGGTCGGAACCCTGAGGATGCACCCCTCAAGAGGTTCAGGGTTTAGGGTTTAGGGTTTAGGGTTTAGGGTTTAGGGGTTTAGGGTTTAGGGTTTAGGGTTTAGGGTTTAGGGGAATATTCTCTTAACACGGCCCTCATATTGCCTTAGAGGGTCATGTCAAAGGGTCCCCGAAACCCAAGGCTGCAACCTAAGGGGTCCAGAGTAGAGCCCCAGGATGCTCCCTAAACCCTAAACCCTAAACCCTAAACCCTAAACCCTAAACCCTAAACCCTAAACCCTAAACCCCAAACCCCAAACCCGATAAAAATCCTTAAACCATTCGAGCTCAGGCACTTTGATGCCCTGATCGTGCGCACAATAGTGGAGCTCCTGGGCCTGAGCGGCCAACTACGCAGAGAGATCGGTCCTGAGTCTTGGTCATAGTTGGGTATTTAGGGTTTAGGGTTTAGGGTTTCGGGTTTCTAAGCGTACTTAAACCCAATAAGGAATAGATTTTTACATTTTTTTAAGGGTACTTAAATCCAATGAGGAAGAGATGTAGATTCTAAATACGATCCCAACCATGAACTAGGAGTTTCGCCTGCTGCCTTCCATCGGGTCTGTGGGGGTGTCAAGCCACTGGGGCTTGATTTGGAACAGAATTTTGTTGCGGGTCCTACTCCTCTATGAGATCAGTTTTTTGTTCTTGTTGTTTTTTTTGGTTTTGGTTATCCATGCGGCTCCCAAAATGCGGTGCGTGTATGTGTTGGGTGTCTTTTTGGGGATGCTGGAAACAGCAAGCAACGTCCAAATAACCTGTTACAACCCCACGAAAATGAGATTGCTATCCTAAAACCCCAAACCCCAAACCCCAAACCCCAAACCCCAAACCCCAAACCCCAAACCCCAAACCCTCAAACCCTCAACCCAAAACCCTCAACCCTCAACCCTCAACCCTCAACCCTCAACCCTCAACCCGCAACCCTCAACCCTCAACCCTCAACCCTCAACCCTCAACCCTCAACCCTCAACCCTCAACCCTCAACCCTAAACCCTCAACCCTAAACCCTAAACCCTAAACTCCAGGCTTGGGGAGCAGCAGCTCAGACTCGCAGGAGACGTGCACGACGGCGGCGCTCTTGAGACTCCGTCTTCGGCCCGTCCTGACCTGTTGAGCATAGGGTTTAGGGTTTAGGGTTTAGGGTTTGGGGTTTAGGGTTTGGGGTTTGGGGTTTAGGGTTTGGGGTTTAGGGTTTAGGGTTTGGGGTTGGGATGTTCCCCTTATACCAACAGTCCCCCGATTATAATCTTTATTAAGGACTGCTAGTATAAGGGGGAACCTCCCAATGTACGTTTCAGTCGGGATAGAGGTCGGGTCTAGGTACTTATAAGTAGGGTTTAGGGTTTGGGGCTTAAATTTTTGTGGACTTATACGTCGGGTTATCAGTAGGGCAGCTCCGGTTGCGACCTGTGTATTTTGTTTATGATTATGTTTTGGGGGTACATCTAACCCTACTTTTGAGAACCCATGAATTTTCAGTATGGGGGGTCTCCCAAGACATTATGGCTTGTGGGTTTAGGGCTTAGGCGCTTGTTCTTAACCAGGGTCCTGGTGTTCAGAACGTGTCACCCAAGAATGCAATTCCGTCTCAGGCCCATCGCGGGCCCGGGGACGTTGGTCCACAGACTGTGTGTTGGTTTCTCCTGACCCCACAAAAGCCAAACACGACCCGAGGAACTGTTGTTTGTTCAAAGGTTTAGGGTTTAGGGTTTTGGGGCGGCGAGAAGCCAGAGGAGGTCGGAACAAACGGGGTCCTTCCCTTCTGTTGCGGTCATGTTGCGGGCCTCCTCTTTTTCATGGCAGCCGTAGGCGAGCTTGCGGCCCAAAAAGCGCTCTCGAAGAGGTGGCTTCTTTTGGAGGTTTTCTTAGGGGAGTGTTGGTTTAGGCTTGAGGGTTGAGGGTTTAGGGTTTAGGGTTTAGGGTTTAGGGTTTAGGGTTTAGGGTTTAGGGTTTAGGGTTTAGGGTTTAGGGTTTAGCTTCACCGCACGCAGGTCTACTGTAGGACTCGAACTCCTTCTCCCCAAGTCTCTAAACCCTAAATTCCCACCCGGCCTGCTTCGGCCGTACCCACCCTTTTCTAGGGTGCCTGGACCCAGAAGATATCCGGCATTGATGAACACCTTGACTGGATAAACTATGGGTGGAGCCATTGGAGAATGGTCGAATAGAGAGACCTTCGGGCTCGCCTTACCATTAGGCCACCAGAGTGGCGCCCATATTTAGACAGGATCCTCCGATCCTCCTCTTGATGAGAATACCCTGAAAAGAACGGCCCAAGCCCTCTGGAGCCCCTGGGCCCCCCTCTACCCGAAAAAAAACCGATTTCGCCTTCTTATCCTGAGCCCTCCAGCCTGGCCAGGCCCCTCCAGGCCCTCCACTCTGGGCCCCCCTGGCCCCCCCTGGCCCCCCCTCACCCTCCCTGACCCTTGCTGGCCCCCCCGCCCCCTCTGGCCCCCCCTGCGTCCCCTTTGACCCCCCCTGACCCCCCCCTGACCCCTCCTTGGCCCCAACCCCCCCCCGCCCCCCCCCTGTTTTGTTTCCCTCGACCTTTGTTTTCATGGTGGGAATTGAGGGCGACAGCCCTAAACCCTAAAAGGTAGTGGTTTGGGTGGTGGCCTGTGAAAGCTCACAGCGGGTGGGGAGAAAGAACCCAGCACCAATGAAATTGTTGGATTACATTGAAAACAGATGCCTTCGCGTGACATGCCGCCCCCCCACACCCCCTGGGTGTGTAGGGGCGCCATTTACACATGGTACTTACTGCCGCTGCGCGGCGAGACACCCTAAACCCTAAACCCTAAACCCTAAACCCTAAACCCTAAACCCTAAACCCTAAACCCTAAACCCTACCCCTAAACCCTAAACCCTAAACCCTAAACCCTAAACCCTAAACCCTAAACCCTAAACCCTAAACCCTAAACCCTAAACCCTAAACCCTAAACCCTAAACCCTAAACCCTAAACCCTAAACCCTAAACCCTAAACCCTAACCTAAACCCTAAACCCTAAACCCTAAACCCTAAACCCTAAACCCTAAACCCTAAAACCTAAACCCTAAACCCTAAACCCTAAACCCTAAACCCTAAACCCTAAACCCTAAACCCTAAACCCCAAACCCCAAACCCTAAACCTAAACCCTAAACCCTAAAACCCTAAAACCCTAGACCCTAGGCCCTATGGCCCCTCCCAGCTCGACACCCTGTTTGATCCCTCGTTGCAACCTGCATGAGAAACTTACTGGGCCGTCTGTTGGGTTTACTTTAGGTTGGTATGTAAGGTTTAGGGTTTAGGGTTTAGGGTTTAGGGTTTAGGGTTTAGGGTTTAGGGTTTAGGGTTTAGGGTTTAGGGTGTAGGGTTTAGGGTTTAGGGTTTGGGGTTTGGGGTTTAGGGTTCAGGGCTTAGGGTTTAGGATTTGGGGATTATTGCTCGTCGTCTTTAGGGTCCCAACCACGTTTTTGAGAAGGGCCACCATGTGATTGCCCCAAGCATGTCAGGTTTAGGGCGTAGGGTTCAGGATTCACGGAAGCCTCGACCGACCAGTCTTTTGCCCGCGTCCTTCCTTCGTCCCCAAACCCTCAACCCTAAAACCTAAACCCTAAACCCTAAACCCGAAACCCTAAACCCTAAACCCTAAACCCTCAACCCTCAACCCTCAACCCTCAACCCTCAACCCTCAACCCTAAACCCTAAACCCTAAACCCTCAACCCTCAACCCTAAACCCTAAACCCTCAAAACCCTAACCTCAAACCCTAAACCCTAAACCCTAAACCCTAAAACCAACCCTAAACCCTAAACCCTACCCTCAAAACCCTAACCCTCAACCCTAAACCCTAAACCCTCAACCCTCAAACCCTCAACCCTAAAACCCTAAACCCTCAAACCTCAACCCCTCAAACCCCGAAACCCTCAACCCTCAACCTCACCCTAAACCCTGAACCCTAAACCCTAAACCCTAAACCCTAACCCACCCCTCAACCCTCAACCCGAAACCCTAAACCCTCAACCCTCAACCCTAAACCCTAAACCCTAAAAACCTAAACCCTAAACCCTAAACCCTAACCCTAAACCCTAAACCCGAAACCCTAAACCCCGCCCTGAACCAGATCCTGGCCACCCTCGGCTGCGCACTCGCGGGTCGCGTTGCTCTCGGCGGCGCCTCCGGCCCTGAGGTGGCGCTTGTCGGGGTTCCCCTGAGCCCTAGGTTTAGGGTTTAGGGTTTAGGGTTTAGGGTTTAGGGTTTAGGATTTAGGGTTTAGGGTTTAGGGTTTAGGATTTAGGGTTTAGGGTTTAGGGTTTAGGGTTTAGGGTTTAGGGTTGAGGGTTTCCCTGAAGTTTAGGGTTCGTGGTTGGGGCTTCTGGACTCCGAGAGCGAGCTCAAATCCTGCAGCCGACCCGCAAAGGCTGTGTTCTGCGTTGGGACAGTGCCAAGACTCCTTTTTGGATTCCATGCCTTTAGGGTTTAGGGTTTAGGGTTTAGGGTTTAGGGTTTCGGGTTTAGGGTTTACGGTTTACGGTTTACGGTTTGCGGTTTGAGGGTGTAGGGTTTAGAGCCTAAGTCCTCAACCTTCGGATTGTCCCCCTTATACGAACAGTCCTTGGTCGGGCTTATAGTACCCCCTATGTGAATCCCTACTAGGGACTGTTACTACAAGGGTGAACATCCCAACCTAAACCCTTCTGTCTAAGCGTTGGGTAACTACGGGGCATATACTTAGTAGTAGAGTAGGCAACCTTGAACTTTTTTTGGGTATTGAAATCCCAATAAGATCCAAAAGGTTAACCTTTGATTCCCCCAGGTTACTGGACAACTAAGTATAAGAGGGGTCCCCATCTAAGGGCCCATACTCAAAGGACCCTGGAGCTGTCCTGAGACTTCTTCACCTATAAGACACAACTCTATATCCCCCTTGGTGAACTATTTTGTTTTTTTATTTATATAAAATCCAAGAGGATATTAAACGTGTTTTTTCTGTTGAGGTTCTAAGGGGAGTATAGAACTGCATGCAATTTCAGGGGTGCACGAGATATGGTGGGCCTAGACATTTGTTGACGGGAATCCTAAACCCTAAGCCCCAAGCCCTAAACCCCCTAAACCCCAAACCCTAGTAACCCTAAACCCTGGACCCTAAACCCTAAAGCGTTAGTTGTCCTGAACCCAAAACCCCTTTTTTCCCTGAACCAGACCCGAAACCCCAAACCCTGTAAACTTCAAACCGCACATATGAAACCTCCAAAACCTTTAGGGTCTTGGAGTTCAGTGGGTTTTTTGGTGTAGGGTCTAGGGTTTAGGGTTCAGCATCTCAAGTTCAAGCATTCCCCTAGCTAGGCATGGGGCCATGTGACCCGTTCACGCTATTCATAATATGGGCTGGTTGATTTCATATTTCATACGCCCGTAACGTTGATATTGATCACTCCTTTCTTCTAAGAAATCAGAGAACAGAGTGAATGAATGACCTAAATTTCAATGACTTTAAGGACGCGTGAATGTAGTGTATGAGTGAGCGAATTTCGTTCTCACTTTTGATTGAACTCGTGCGTTATCTTCATGCCTTACAATTCAATAAAAACTGCTCACTATAGAATAGCATTTTTTAAGTTAGACGCGGCGTATGCTTACTGCCCCAGAATATGAATATCATACTTAAGTGAGTTTACGAACTCGCGACAGGTAGTCAATGTATGAACGAAGACATACCCCTGCGATCAAAAGATCTTCATTACGCGGGGAAAAAAGTCAAAATAAAATTGTCAGTTGTCGGGCTCTTGTGCTTTCTTATTTGCCCGCGGTTATACACTGAACAATACAATACAAAATGTAAGGCATGAAATGTACGCATGCAACCCACTAATTAAAGTATGAATGAATTGCGGGAACATTCTAAAAGACGTCTTTTGGCCCGCGAACACATGAAATATAATATTAACGCGCCGAAAGTATTGTATTGTTAAGGGCGCGCCATTCGGTTAGTCCAGTTCATTCACTTCTCACTTCGTTCCCTTCACTTTGCTCTTATTAAAAGACTCTGAAGAGAGTGGGCAAAGTGAGTTGCAAACAAACGAAGTGAAGTGCGTTTTCGTTCACTGAGCGACCTTGGGGGGAGGGTAGTATAGAGGGGCGTAGTAGGGGAACCCATATCTATGATACTTGTCTCGTGTTCGTTCGGCAGCTTGCTCCCACATATTTAAACGGAACTACAACCCATGGAAGCTTCTTACCGGCACAACGGGCAAGCTCTGAACAGCTTCACGGCCAAGTGACCAAGTATGCCGAGAGTTTGGAGCTGCTGCTGACCTGGAGTGTTTGTTTGGCAGTGATGATGAGGCTGGCAGATGTTGAGTCATTCATGAAGAAGGCACCTTGGCGAAAGCATCCAGATGGTTGAGCTGGCATCAAGTTTGCGATGAACAACTTTGCGCCGCCCATGTTTTCAAAGATGTTCTTTGAGGAGGAGTTACGGCATTGAACCGTAAGGTGTAGAAATGTGAGAGTTGGGGTTTGGGGTTTTGTTTAGCGTAAGGTGTTGTGCTTCAAGGCTTAGGCGTTCAGGGTTCATCCTTATCGGTGCGACTCGTAGGTTCATGGTCCTCATAAGTAGGGTGATATTGTCCGAAACAAGAGTATTACTCGTAGCCACTCTAAACCCTAAACCCTAAACCCTAAACCCTAAACCCTAAACCCTAAACCCTAAACCCTAAACCCCAAACCCTAAACCCTAAACCCTAAACCCTAAACCCCAAACCCTAAACCCTAAACCCTAAACCCTAAACCCTAAACCCTACCTAAACCCTAAACCCTGAACCCTAAACGCTAAACCCTACACCCTACACCCTACACCCTACACCCTACACCCTACACCCTAAACCCCAAACCCTAAACCCTAAACCCTAAACCCTAAACCCTAACTAATCCCCAAACCCTAAACCCTGAACCCTAAACCCTAAACCCTACACCCTAAACCCTAAACCCTAAGCCCTAAACCTATAAGTTCCCATGAACCTTCAAGTATTGGGCCTCCGAACAGATCTTGCGCTACTTCCACCTGGCCGAAACGTCTCAACGCCAGTGTCCTGGCATGCCCTGGCAAAGTTGCCACTTGAATCGGTGGGTTTAGGGTTTAGGGTTTAGGGTTTAGGGTTTAGGGTTTAGGGTTTAGGGTTTAGGAATTTCGATGGCTTTGGCTGTTGGGCGCGCGCTCCCAGGGGCTGGTGCATCCTGCGCCTAAGGGCCTGGTTCGAGGTTGCGAAACAGGCCTAAACCCTAAACCCTAAACCCTAAACCCGAGACCCTAGACCCTAGACCCTAGCTCCCGCTTGCTCATCCTGCAATTGAAATTGGGCAGTGGTGCCCTCAACCCGAAACCCTAAACCCTAAACCCTAAACCCTAAGACCCCAAAAGCCCTGCCTCGAAAAAACAAGACACGGAGATTGTGACGTTGATTGGGGGCAGTTTAGGGTTGAGGGTTTACGGTTGAGGGTTGAGGGTTGAGGGTTTAGGGTTTAGGGTTTAGGGTTCAGGGTTTAGGGTTCAGGGGTTTTGCGTTTTGGGTTTTGGGTTTATGGTTTAGGGTTAAATAGCCTTAACCCCTCAATCCCGGACCCCAAGCCCCAAACCTTCAACCCTAACATCTAAGCCTTGGACACGAAGCAAACGCCGCTTCAAAGTCTACGACCACAAGGTGAACGCGAGGGCTACGGTGTTGGCAACGGCTGAAAATTCCAACCCCCAAGGCCCTAAGTGCTGCAACCACCCATTTGTGAGCTAAATCACTCATTCCCCGAACCTTGCAGCAGCTTGCCAAGTATCACCCCCCCAGGTTTAGGGTTCCCGGTTCATGGCTTCGGGTTTAGGGCGTACTACACCCTAAACCCTAAACCCTAAACCCTAAACCCTAAACCCTAAACCCTAAACCCTAAACCCTAAACCCTAAACCCTAAACCCTAAACCCTAAACCCTAAACCCTAAACCCTAAACCCTAAACCCTAAACCCTAAACCCTAAACCCTAAACCCTAAACCCTAAACCCTAAGCCTTCCGGTGACCCTATAAGCCCTATAACATGAACTCTGGAGGGACTGTGCAGCAGAGGCTTCGCGGCTCTTCCCACGCAGAGCTTCCTGCCGTGGAGCGTTGATGGGAGGGTTGCGGAATCAGGGGACCTTATTGGGGTTCTCATTGTGAGGCGATTCTTCTACTTGGGGGTCAAGTCCCATTTCAGTTGTGGTGTTCCAAGCCCCGAGCCCTAAATCGAGGGTTTGCGGGTTTAGGGGTTGAGTGGTTCAGGGGTTCGGTTTGGGGCTGTAGGGCTTTAGGGCTTTAGGGCTTTAGGGCTTTAGGGCTTTAGGGCTTTAGGGCTTTAGGGCTTTAGGGCTTTAGGGCTTTAGGGCTTTAGGGCTTTAGGGCTTTAGGGCTTAGGGCTTGAGGGCTTGAGGGCTTTAGGGCTTTATGGCTTAGGGCTTGGGCTTGAGAGCTTGAGGGCTTGAGGGCTTGAGGGCTTTAGGGCTTGAGGGCTTTAGGGCTTTAGGGCTTTGGGCTTTAGGGCTTTAGGGCTTTGGGTTCGGGGTTTAAGCCACACCCAAGCCCCAAGCTTTATGCCCTAAGGGAGAGGGAGGCTGCGGCCTAGGTCCAGGGCTGCATGGAGGACTGGGGGTTTAGGGTTTAGGGTTTAGGGTTTAGGGTTTAGGGTTTTGGGGGTAAGCATTGTTGCACACTCTCGATGGAAGCCTCGTCTTGCCTGTGCGCTTGGCGGCAGGGTGTAGGGTTTAGGGTTTAGGGGGTTTGGGGTTCGGGGTTTAGGGTTTTGGGGTTTTAGTTGAGGGAAGACGCCCTTCTTATGCAGGAATCTGAGGAGCTGCCATAGCGGAGTGGTCTTTGAACCCTCCGCACCCTTTCCCCATCTGGGGGTTTCCGAAATTGGGGGTACCTTATTGGGGTCCTTATTACAAGGGAATCGTTTGGGGTTTATATTGGGGGTCCTTCTTTTTTTTGTAAACCTCCATTTTGACACGCGAAATCTCTGTGTTCCCGGCCCAAAGTGCGAAACTCTGTGGCAGGACCCTAAACCCTAAACCCCAAGCCCTAAGACCTAAACCCTAAACCCTGACTAAACCCTAAACCCTAAACCCTAAACCCTAAACCCTAAACCCTAAACTGACTAAACCCTAAACCCTAAACCCTAAACTGACTAAACCCTAAACCCTAAACCCTAAACCCTAAACCCTAAACCCTAAACCCTAAACCCTAAACCCTAAACCCTAAACCCTAAACCCTAAAACCCTAAACCGTAAAAGGATGGCACCCTGATCATCCGGGAGCCTGAGTTCAAACCCTAAACTCTGCACCCTGAACCCGAATATCTCATTTTAAAAAGCCCTAAACCCTAAACCCTAAACCCTAAACCCTAAACCCTAAACCCTAAACCCTAAACCCCAAAGAAGTCCCCAACCCAAAGCCCAAGTCCCGAGACCCTGTATCCCGAAATGCTGTGAGGAGCTTCTTGCTCTGCGCTGGGTTGCTGCATCCTGGCCGGTGGTTGAGTAATTAGATTAGGGTTTAGGGTGTAGGATTTAGGGTTCAGGGCTGCGTACGAATGGCCAGAGCATCCATACTGCACGATGACTGCGTCCATGTTACCAGTAACTTAGTAGCCCAGTGGTACCCTTTACCCTTCGATTGGTTCCAACCCGAAAAAGGGTGCCCTAAACCCTAACCCCTAAACCCTAAACCCTAAACCCTAAACCCTAAACCCTCATAATAATTTTGGTTACTGGGCTACTAAGCCATGTTGCCAGGAAGCAGCATGTCCATGAAGCCACACGCCCGGTCACTGGGAGTCCACGTAGTTGGCCCTAGAAACGTTTGAGGGGAGTTGATAAGGTTCAGGGTTTAGGGTTTAGGGTTTAGGGTTTAGGGTTTAGGGTTTTCACAAAATCGTGACCCGATTGTGCTTCCTGGATGCGACCGCTGGGGTTGGTCAAAAGATACGATTTCGCTATGACCGCCATGGCTTTCCTACATTCCCCTGACTCCGTTGACTCCGTTCTCTAACAGGTTGTGTTTTGGGTTTGAGGGCGAAGTCGTCAACACGTGATGATTCGGGTGGTCGCCCGTGACGTCTTCACGGCGGGCGACAAAGAACACCCAATTCCAACGGCTCATTGTCCAATGGTAGTTGTTTGAACTGCCGTTGAACTATTCGTCCCCCAGGACACAAAGAAGCCTGCCTGATATTAACCTCCTGTAAAGGACCTTTGCATCAACCCCATACAAGCTCGAATGGGCCGCCGAAACTATCCTTGCATGGATAATCGGCTGTTGCGCAAGAAGATGCCCTAGACCCAGACCCCAAACCCCAAACCCCGAACCCTAAACCCTAGACCCTAAACCCTAAACCCTAAACCCTAAATCCTAAATCCTGAACCCCACACCCGAACCCAAGCCGTAAAGCCTAAACCAAACTCTCAAGAACCATATATGGTTCAAGGTTTATTAGGATTAAATGGTATTCAAACACCAATAGGAGCAAATTCTTTATTCATGTTTAATGAAACTAATGATTTTGAAGCAATGAAAGAGCAGGCAGCCGTCCCAACATTGCAGCTCGCACCGTGGCTCCAGCCATTAGCCGCCGAAGCAGGGTGGCTGAGCTGGTTCTTTTTGGAAATTTAGGGTTTAGGGTTTAGGGTTTAGGTTTAAGGGTTAAAGGTTTAAGGTGTATCCTAAACCCTAAGCCCATAAGCCCGGGGTGCAGGATTTAGAGTTTCGGGGGTCTCGGAGGGTTTAAGGTTTAGGGTCGCCGGGTGCTGCATGAAGATCAGGTCCCCTGAAGCCCTGAACTCGATGACCTGTTCTCCACTTTGTGTGTGGGGGTTTCGGGTTTCGGGTTTCGGTTTTGGGGTTGAGGGTTGAGGGTTGAGGGTTTAGGGTTTAGGGTTTAGGGTTTAGGGTTTAGGGTTTGGGCACTAGGGGGATCTGGAGCCAAGTCTGTATCACGTTGCCAAGCTAATGTCGTGTTTGACCGAACAATGAATGAGAGAGCGAGGCGGCAGGTTATTTATTCGAAGCCTGCACTGAACCCTAAACCCTAAACCCTAAACCCTAAACCCTAAACCCTAAACCCTAAACCCTAAACCCTAAACCCTAAACCCTAAACCCTAAACCCTAAAGCCTAAACCCTAAACCCTAAACCCTAAACCCTAAACCCTAAACCCTAAACCCTAAAGCCTAAACCTTAGTCCCTACTATCGTTATCAACCCTGAGCCCTAAACCCTATTGCTGTAAGCAGTACCCTCTTCACTTCCACACCCCTGAGTCCCTAAACCCTAGACCCTAAACCCTAAACCCTAAACCCTAAACCCTAAACCCTAAACCCTAAACCCTAAACCCTAAACCCTAAACCCTAGACCCTAATCCCTAAACCCCAAACCCCAAATCCTAAACCCTAAACCCTGAAACCAGCCAGCCTAGGGCGCGACTCTCCGGCACTGCTGCGGTGGGCACGCTTTGCGACGTCGCCTGGGCTGCCGCTCGGACCCGTCAGGCCTGGCTTCACTGGCTTGCCAAAGCGTTAAACCCTAAACCCTAAACCCTAAACCTAAATCCCAAACGCTAAGCCTTAAACCCTAAACCCAAAAACGCCAAACTCCCAACCGTAAGGCTTACAGACCCTGAGCCCTTAACCCTTGATTGGCTCCTAGCATGTGTTTTGTGGGTTTTCGGTTCCTTGGTCATATACCGTGGGTATATACGGACACAAGATTTGCAGGGCGCATATTGGGGTAGACGTCTTGGACTCCCAGACAAATAAGCTTTGTGGAGGCATTCGACCCTCAACAATTCCAAACCCTAAGCCCTAAACCCTAAACCCTAAACCCTAAACCCTAAGCCCTAAACCCAAGACCTCATTTTGTTCCCCCCCCCCCCCCCCCCTTGCTGGGATCCTATAGTTAAATGCCTGGCCTTTCCGTTTGCTGCCGCGTTTGCCTACAGGCTCTTTGGTGGTGGAGTTTAAGGTTTAGGGGTTGTACCTGGATGTCCGCACTTGGAAGCGAATGTTACTGTTTGGGGTACGCCAGGGTTTTTGCGAGGACAGTTGTCATAGCCGGCAAAACACAGGGGGATCACAGACCTAAACCCTAAACCCTAAACCCTAAACCCTAAACCCTAAACCCTAAACCCTAAACCCTAAACCCTAAACCCTAAACCCTAAACCCTAAACCCTAAACCCTAAACCCTAAACCCTAAACCCCCCCAAGAAAGAACCTGGGCATTCGGGCATGATGATGCCCCGGCCGCAATCCATGATGAAGATGCCGCGGCGAGAGTCGATGAGGCATTGGGGGGACCCCAACCTTAAACCTTAAACCCTAAACCCCTAAACCCTAAACCCTAAACCCTAAACCCTAAACCCCAAACCCCAAACCCCAAACCTGGAGACTTGAGGGCCTTCATCCTCAAACCAGAAGACCTTTAAACCCAAAGCTCCTAGGCTCCGTTCACCCGGGCCCGCGAAGTGTTTAGGGTTTAGGGTTTAGGGTTTAGGTTTAGGGTTTAGGGTTTCGAGTTTAGGGCTTAGGGTTTAGGGTTTAGGGTTTAGGGTTTAAGATTTCGGGTTTAGGGGGTTCAGGGGCAGGTTCAGTGGGCTGACTTCCGTCTCGCCCCTAAGCCTTATAGCCCCCAACTTCCTAAGCCCAGCCCATGTCCAAATCCCGCTGTGCCCGTTTAGGATTGATAGTTTAGGGTTTAGGGTTTAGGGTTTAGGGTTTAGGGTTTAGGGTTTAGGGTTTAGGGTTTAGGGTTTAGGGTTCAGGCCGAGCAGAATGCTTATATCTCCTCATATCCGATGTATTTCTTTGCAAAGGATTCGAAGGGAACCCCATGCCCGAAAAGTTCGGAGTTTGGGGTTCAGGGTCTAGAATCTTATGCTTCCAAAGTCTTTAAAGGATTGGGTTTCGGGCTCACACCTCCCCCCCCCCCCCCCCCCCCCCCCCCCGGCCCTCTCCTCCCCCTCCCCCAAACCCTGAACCCCTAAACCCGCAAGCCTCATGTTTCGAAACTCGCAAGCCCACCACCCCAGAGGGTTTAGGGTTTAGGGTTTAGGGTTTAGGGTTTAGGGTTTAGGGTTTAGGGTTTAGGGTTTAGGGTTTAGGGTTTAGGGTACCCAACGTCCAAACCTGCGGAAACTTATTTCCAGGAAGAAGAGGGGCATGTTGGAAGCGGCTGGCGCGGAGAGCGGAAGCGGCTTAGGCCAGGATTCCTTTTTAGAGTTTAGGGTTTAGGGTTTAGGGTTCAGGGTGTAGGGCTTAGGGTTTAGGAGAAGCAGGAGTAACTAGTCGTCGGCATACTCCTCCTCTTATGACTATGATGGTCATGACTACTGCCGTCATTATTCTTATTCATAGGTCCCCGGCTCATCATTATGATAGTTATGATTTCTTTCTTTCTTGATGATGATGATGATGACGATGATGAGGTTTCAGCTCTTGCGACTACGGCTTCAGCCATAGAGGCCGAGAATACCGTTGGCTCACAACGAAAATTCCAAGTCATCGTTCCTCAAACCGCAAACCTCGAACCTGAAACCCTTAGCACTAACCCTAGACCCGAAGAACTTAAGACCCTGCAGAAAACTCTCGGTTGTCGGGTGGCTTAGGACGGGAGGCTGGGGGGGGGTTGAGGGTTTAGAGCCCTAAACCCTCGTTCGTTCAACAACGCCTCAGGCGTGAAAGGCCGGAAAGGCAAAGGAAAAGGCAAGAATGGCAAGGGCAAGGGCAAAGGCAAAGGCAAAGGAAAAGGCGCACAGGGTCGTGACCTAGACCCTAAACCCGAAACCCTAAACCCGAAACCCTAAACCCTAAACCCTAAACCCTGAGGTGTCCCCAGTGCCAGTGCCTCCAAGTGCTCCAACTGTCCAACAGCGACCCAAAAGTGTGCTGCCAGTGTTTCCCCCGTGTTTAAAGTGACCGAAGTGTTTTTCAGGTGGCCCAGGTGCTAAATCTATATCCCCCTTGGAAATTGTTTTTTAAGATACTTTTGTTTATATAAAATCCAGGAGGGTATTAAAAATATTGTCTTCATTAAGGTTCTAAGGGGAGTATAGAAATGATCCAGGCCCCTGAGACACGCTTAAGACCTCCCTGCGACCCCTGGTACCCCCTGCAAAACCTCCTTGCGTCCGGAAAGACCACGACTTTTTTGAAGGGAGCCCTCAGCATACTAGGTCATGCCGCTGTTAGCGGCCATGGAGTGTTTGAATGAGGAAATGTGAATTTTAACCTACGCATGGCAGCGTTCGCACGTTGAAAGGTTTTTGTTTTTTTTGGAAGGCGTTTGTTTTCTAGGACTTGCCCCGCGGCTCCAATGCGCGCCGTTGTTCAAGCTTACCACGCCTGCCAGTGTTTTTTTCAGAGTTTTCCAGTCGACATGTCTGGGTTACTTTTTTGTGCTTTTTGTTTGGCGAATTTGGGCTTTGGTGCTTCCGGAGTGTGGAGGCACGTGTCAAGGCATGGCTGTGCGATCAAGGACCACGAAACCTGCAACCCCCCCTAAAAAAACCTGCAACTGCTTAACGGTTTGGGACAGGTCAGGGCTTAGGTTGAGGGCTTTGGGCTTGTTTTTGTTTGGGGGGGGGAACGGTTTTAGGTTGAGGGAGCTGGGCTTGCACTGTGTTTCTTTTTTTTTTTGGGGGGGGGGGGGAACGGGTTTGGAGGTCGTTCAACATGGCAGGGTTTACTTTTAGGGTTGCGGGTTTCGTGGTCCTTGTTCACACAGCAACTGGGTTTTGGAGTACTATACTTTAATGCCTTGTTGGTTGTGGGTTCCTTTTATAGCTACTTGTACCTAAAAGTGTATACTTGTTTTCCAGGCTGTAGTCCAAAGGAGGGGCAACAGCATCACACGAGAAAACACAAGTAGTCGCTAAAATGGGTGCCTAGGACCCGGAGTAGGCCCTAATATCATTTTTTTCGGTTTGGGTTCCCTTATTATAATCCCCTTAAATCCCAAAAGGGCACCCTTTTATTTCGAGTCCTAAAGGGCACCCTTTTATTTCGAGGTTACTCCTGGGTCAGGGTGCGCCTGTTCGCAACCAACCTCCCCTCCCCCCCCCCTCCGTTCCCGGCAAAAGCTTCAACTCGCAATTGACTTGAGTTCATGCCTGACGGCGTGGGGTGGGAGAAAGGTGTTAGATGGCCCTCCACAATCGGGCCAGAGCTGCTCTTCGCACCTAACGCAGCTATCGAGCATAGTCCGCATCCCAACCTCCACAGCACCTGCGCCATACTGGCCCTGGCCCTGACCCTGGCCCTGGCTGGCCCTGCCCCCGGCCCTGACCCTGGCCCTGACCCTGGCCCTGGCCTGGCCTTCTGGCTGGCTGACCCTGGCCCCCCCTTGCCCTTCTTGGCCCTGGTTGCAGACAGACAGGTAAAGCAGACGCGCATTGTTGCCCCCCTTGACCAAAACTAGGCTGTGAAAAGGACGCGGGGGTGGTCCTTCATCAGAATTGAAGGGAAAAATCCTGAAACACCCTGAAAAACATTAAAAAACCTTAAAACAACACTGAAAAATTCTGAAAAATCTTGAAAAAACCTTGAAAAACTTGAAATTCTGAAGCCGGCTCGGTCCGAAGACTATTTTGCCGTTAAAATTGAAAAATGCCACCCCCCTTGACCAAAACTAGGCTGTGAAAAGGTCGCGGGGCGGCCCTTCATCAGAACTGAAGGTTAAAAACCCTGAAACACCCTGAAAACATTGAAACCACTTTTTGGTCCCACAACCCTTGTGTTTTTTGCGTCTTCTGTGCGGCTGGCCCCCCCCCACACTGTGTGTATTATCCGTGTGCCGAATTGCCTAGAGACGGTGCCGCATCGAGAAAGAATGTTGCGAGCTAAATGATCTAATTGGGTTGATCACAAGTAATTAAAGTAAGAAAGAAGATATGTAATTCAGATGAAGAGGGATCTGGGAGGGAGTGGTGATGCCAAACACGTAGGGCATGACAAAAACCCTTAGTGAATGCTTGGACCAGAGATGCTGAACCCTAACCCCTAAACCCTAAACCCTAAACCCTAAACCCTAAACCCTAAACCCTAAACCCTAAACCCTAAACTCTAAACCCTAAACCCTAAACCCTAAACCCTAAACCCTAAACACTAAACCCTAAAACCCTAAACCCTAAACCCTAAACCCTAAACCCTGAACCCTAAATTTAAGAGCCTCCGGCTCAAGCCGACGACCCCGCTGGAGCATAGTTGAAAGGTTTAAACGCGCTCGTCAGCTCAAAGGATGCCAAAAGTTGATTTGCTTGAGCCTCTGTGAAACGTTGGGGGGGGGGGGGTAGGGGGTAGAACAGGAGGTAGGGGGGGGGGGGGGGTAGGGGGTAGAACAGGAGCTGAAGCCAGCCTGAAGGAGGGCAGCCAGAAACCCTAAACCCTAAACCCTAAACCCTAAACCCTAAACCCTAAACCCTAAACCCTAAACCCTAAACCCTAAACCCTCATTGAACAGGCCTTACCGCGGCTGACGCGCTGGACGTGGTGCGGCTCGAGGCCTCCTTGCGCCGCGGCTCGCGTCCCGCGGCAAGTCGAGCAGATGTGGGAGTGGGGTTTAGGGTTTAGGGTTGAGGGTTTAGGGTTTAGGGTTTAGGGTTTAGGGTTTAGGGATATGGGTTTAGGGTTTAGGGTTTAGGGTTTAGGGTTTAGGGTTTAGGGTTTAGGGTTTAGGGTTTAGGGTTTAGGATTTAGGGTTTAGGGTTTAGGGTTTAGGGTTTAGGGTTTAGGGTTCAATAGGTCTTGGGGTTTAGGGTTTAGGGTTTGGGTTTAGGGGTACCTTTGTTGGGGGTTCCTATCTAAGAAGGGTTGCTTTATTTTGGGTTTATAAGGCCCCCACCCCTGCCCCATTCTCGGAAATGCAGGGTTATGTTGGTTTTGGGTTCATGGAGAAGGGGTTTCGGGTCTAGGGTTTGGACTGTAAACCCTAAACCCTAAACCCTAAACCCTAAACCCTAAACCCTAAACCCTAAACCCTAAACCCTAAACCCTAAACCCTAAACCCTAAACCCTAAACCCTAAACCCTAAACCCTACAGAATTAAATCCTAAAGCACAAGATCTCACGGTCGCTCCTTGTTCGAACTTTGAGGGTTGGTTGTTGGGTTTTGTATGGCATGGACCTTCCTGCAGCAAGGAGTCTCAGGAGGATTTAGGGTTTAGGGTTTGGGTCTAGAGGCTGAAGTGTTCCGAGAACTTCCGAAGCAAACTTGCTGCCGGTGCTGCTTGCGCATCAAGGGCTGCCTGGGACAAACCCTAAACCCTAAACCCTAAACCCAGAACCTTAAACCCTAAACCCTAAACCAATACTTGGAGGTTCCTTCTAGTACTTATCCGTAGGGTTATAAGTAGGGTAACTGTGGTGAAAACCTTATTTAGGGTACTAATATATAGTCCCCATGTATAAGTAACCTTCAACTAGATCTGTATCAACAATGCCGCTTGGGTACTCTTTGGGCACGCACCCCCCCTCCCCCCCTCCGGGCAAAAAAAATAAAATCAATAAAGAAAAACCAAACCCCCAAACCCCAACTCTCATCCCTAAACCCTAAGCGCTAGATCCGAAACCCCCAACCTTAAACCTAAACCCCAAACCCTAAACCCCAAACCCTGATCCCTCCGGCCCTAAAACCCCCCACAGGCTATTTGGACCAGACAACGCCCTATGTCCAGAAAGGCTTACCCCCTCCGGTGGCACCTCGGCCCCCCTCTGGTTCAGGGTTTAGGGTTTAGGGTTTATCGGTTAGGGTTTAGGGTTTAGGGTTTTTGGGGGTTTTGGGGTTTTGGGGTTCAGGATTTCGGGTTTTGAGGGTTTCAGGGTTAGGGCTTGGGGTTTGGGTTGAGTCTAGGCACAGCTCGCACTCCCAGCACGCAGGTCCCACTGCTTGACCGGGTCTTAAAAACCACACCCCAGAGTTTGATTAGTAGACAGACAGCGCCGAGTTTTAATGTCATGTGTGATCTTGGATAAGGAACCAACATGTAATTCCGAGTTCACTTGCGGATTTGATTGCTAGTTCAACAATGAGCTCATGTTTCAATTCTGGTTTTTCTTGTACATTCAACAACCGATATTTTGGGGGATTCCGAAAGACTAAAAGGGGGTACCCTTTTTTTTTGGGAGTTCCTATAACCAGGATTATCATATTATAGTACTTGTGGGGGTAAAGTAGGGGGGAAGCCTTGTTGTTGGGAAAATGGCCACTTCAGTTGCAAGTTCCGAGGGCGAAGCGAGACCCCCCCCCCCCTATGATCCGACACCCTACTTGGAGGTTCATGGCCACTTATTAACCAAGTATAACTGTACAAAGCTGTACCGATAGCCGCATGTCATAGCCATATTAGGGCACTTAAGGGGCTGATTAGTAAACCCCAAACCCCAAACCCCAAAACCCTAAACCCTAAACCCTAAACCCGAAACCCTAAACCCTCAACCCTAAACCCTAAACCCTTCTAGACCTCAGACCCAAGCTTTAAGCTCCCCTGCTATTTACTGCCCGGTGGACGCACTCACTCATAATGTTGCACGGGCGGTATTATTATATTCCTGTAGCCCGTACGAAGATATTATAATGAACACCGTGAAGAGTAAATTAAAAGGTAAGGAATGAACTTGTGAATGACGCACGCTTTTAATGCACGAACGAAACCGCCATCAGATTCATAGGTTGGGTTTTTAGTACCTTTTCTTCCTTGGAAACCTAACCAATAAGACACCCAGAAACCCCCTTGTAATACCAGTAGATAAGATACTAGAAAGTGAAGAGAGCAACATTAATGCACTTACAAGCGAAAGAAAAGAGCGCGTGAAGTGAATTAATGTGTGAACGAAACCACCCACGGGCACCAATCATAATCTCATGACACTCAATCTCTCATGGTAATTTTACTATTAGTGAGCGAGAAAACGAAATTAAATTATAAGGAGTAAGTGAATAAGTGAACGCATGACGCATGAATTTAATGAGAGAACGAGTGAGCGCACAACATGACCCTTTAATAGTAGTTTTTTCCCGTGCATTATTAGTATATTATTATCGCACGGGGGAATTAGAGAAAGAACGAAGTGATAGAGCGTTTTAATTACAAACGAAGTGAATGCAAAGAACGTAGTGCGTGAATTAAATTAGCGAATGAACGAAGTACACGCAAAGACCACTAATTTGCTAACTTTTGATTGGTTTTCTAATGATTTTTACTAATGATTATAGCGGCCTCACATTTTATTATATTATAAGGCCGCATGATGCATTACATCAAACCCAACAACCCCAGCCGCTAAGCCCGTAAATGCCCTGACGCAAACCCTTCAACCTTTCATGCGCTTACGCCCCTAAGCCCCTAAACCCTTTTACCCCTGAGCCCTTAAACCCCTGAATGAATGCCCTTCAACCCTGAAAAGCTCTTGAAGCCCTTCAAGCCCTTAGAGCCCTTAAAGCCCTTAAAGCCCTTAAAGCCCTTAAAGCCCTTAAAGCACTTAAAGCCCTTAAAGCCCTTAAAGCCCTTAAAGCCCTTCAAGCCCTTAGAGCCCTTCAAGCCCTTAAAGCCCTTAAAGCCCTTCAAGCCCTTAGAGCCCTTAAAGCCCTTAGAGCCCTTAGAGCCCTTAAAGCCCCCAGGAGCTGGACCAAGAAGTTCAGCGACAAGCGCTGCAGGACAGCGGAGATCAAACCCTGAACCCTAAACCCTAAACCCTAAACCCTAAACCCTAAACCCTAAGCCCTAAGCCCTACGCCCTAAGCCCTAAGCCCTAAGCCCTAGGCTCTAAACCCTAAACCCTAAACCCTAAACCCTAAAACCTACGCCCTAAGCCCTAAACCCTAAGCCCTAAAACCTAACCCCTAAGCCCTAAACCCTAAGCCCTACGGCGCCAGGGTCCA
The DNA here is from genome assembly GCA_905221605.1 of Symbiodinium natans. NCBI lineage: Eukaryota > Dinophyceae > Suessiales > Symbiodiniaceae > Symbiodinium > Symbiodinium natans. The sequence continues at coordinate 280,200 of CAJNDS010002232.1, read as the reverse complement.
GGGTTCAGTCCCACAAAAGTAGATCCCCTTAGGCGTTCCTAAAAGTGGCCGGGTTCTTCTTCTTGGATCCTCCCAGGTTTAGGGTTTAGGGTTTAGGGTTTAGGGTTTAGGGTTTAGGGTTTAGGGTTTAGGGTTTAGGGTTTAGCTGTTTGCCCCAACGCCTGCAAAGGGACTCCAAGAGCTGCTTCGTAGCCAAATACCGGCAAGCCGTCACCCATATAACCCCCTAAACCCCCTAAACCCCTAAGCCCCTAAGCCCCTAAACCCCTAAGCCCCTAAACCCCTAAACCCCTAAACCCCTTAACCCCTAAACCCCTAAACCCCTAAACCCTAAACCCCTAAACCCCTAAACCCCTAAACCGTAAGCCCTAATAAACCCTAGCCCTAAACCCTAAACCCTAAACCCTCAACCCTCAACCCTCAACCCTAAACCCTAAACCCCTAAACCCCTAAACCCCTAAACCCCTAAACCCCTAAGCCCCTAAACCCCTAAACCCCTAAACCCCTAAACCCCTAAACCCCTAAACCCCTAAACCCCTAAACCCCTAAACCCCTAAACCCTAAACCCCTAAACCCCAAAGCCCAAGCGCCGCAGCAAACCTTTGAAAGCAGCCCCCAAACCCTAAAAGCCCCAAACCCTACAACCCCCTCCAAGCCCCGAAGCCCCGAAGCCCTAGAACCTAAAGACCCGAAACGCTCTCAAAACACCTAAAGCCCTAACCCCCCCAAAAGAAACAAAAAAAAACAAAAACAAACCTTAAACCCTAAACCCCCCCAACAAAAAACCTTAAATTTCCAACAGCCCCAAACAGTCCGAAAGCGCCACTTCGTGAGGACAAAGGCTATGATGCCTCCGAGGTGCCTAGGTGCCAATATGTTTTGCTGCTTCGGGTTTAGGGTTTAGGGTTTAGGGTTTAGGGTTTAGGGTTTAGGGTTCAGGGTTTAGGGTTTAGGGTTTAGGGTTTAGGGTTTAGGGTTTAGGGTTTAGGGTTTAGGGTTTAGGGTTTAGGGATGCTGCTTCGGGTTTAGGGTGGTTTTAGGGTGGCTTGGGCTGGCTTACGGTGGTTTAGGGTGGTGTTAGGGGTGGTGTTTAGGGTTTAGGGTCATGTTGGGGTGGTGTTAGGGTGGTGTTGTCCCTTCCCGCCCGATCAGCAGCCGGTGTACCCTGTACGCTCCGAACCCCAAAGCCCAGCAACCCTAAGCCCTCAGCTTATAAGTGCGGCAAGAAGGCCGCAACGAGAGTTACCCAACTTTTAACCCAGTCATCACTAAACATTAGCCTCCAAGTATACCTGGGTTGATTGTCAGGTTTTCAGATCCCATCCTCGACCCTAAACCCAAACCTAAGGAACCCTAAACCTCTGTCTGTTATGTAGAAGGAAACCTTTGGACGCTCGTCCGAAACATGCAAAAGTTCGCCGGCAAGATGCAAAGCTTCGTGAGCAACACTCAGCAACTCGTGGGAAAACGCAAGCATTGCGCCTGCATAAGCCGGACACTGTCGTCGGCATCAGGCGCCAACATTCGTCGGCAAGGCCCATGAATTAAAAACACCCGTCGGCAAAAACATCGTCGGCAAGACGCACAAATTCGTCTGCAAGACGGCAAAAACAGCAAAAACGGCACGCCGGACAAATCATCGAGGCCTAAAGCCAGGCTTAAAACTTTGTCATAGTTGGGTAACATTTTACACTTTTAAGGGTACTTAAACCCAATGGGGAACATAAATTTAATTTGTTAATATTATCCCAACCATGAACTAGAAAACCTCCGTCCATGTTGTAAGTTGGCCCCTCCAAGACTGAAAGAGACATTCATTTTGCTCCTTGGTCCGCCAGAAACAAGGCCAACCGGTAGTTCTGCCGGCGGGCCAAGAAGCAATAGAAGGGTTTACGAAAATGGGGGGGTTTAGGGTTTAGGGTTTAGGGTTTAGGGTCTAGGGTTTAGGGTTTAGGGTTTAGGGTTTAGGGTTCAGGGGGACCCTAAAATCCCCCTTCCCCCCCCCCCCCCCCCTCCCCGGGGGCCTTAGTTTAGCTATTGCCGGCGGAGAGCTCAGAGCAAGCGAATGAGCGTGATGGCAAGCGAGGGTACCAAGAACGTTGGCATAAACGCTTGCCTTGGTCATCTAGCATGTCAAGGGGCGGGACCTTCCTGTACTAATATCTTCTTACAAGGTAGGGAATGGAATGGGCAGCGCCCTTGCAACAAACCGGCTACTAGCCAGGGAACCATCCTCTCCCAAAATGCATGTCATGATGGTCAGCTGGGAACCATCCCTTGGCTTTGACAAGAAAAGTCAACAGAAAGTAGGACCCCCGCCTTATTCCCTTTTTAAGGGGTTCAGGTCCACTTGAAAGAGGGGCTTGAAACCAAACAGGGCACCTTTTTTAATTCCTAGGTTACTCTTGGGTTTAGGAAAGAGTCTGAAAAGATCGAGGCTACGGAGTGAAGTAGTTTCCTATTTGAGGGTTTAGGGTTTAGGGTTTAGGGTTTAGGGTTTAGGGTTCAGGGTTTAGGGTGGATATGTCTCCGTCGCTTGACAAGCAGCTGGACAACTGAATGCTTGGACCTGAGATGCTGAACCCTAAACCTCAACCCTAAACCCTAAACCTCAACCCTAAACCCTAAACCCCAAACCCTACATCCTAAACTTCCAAAAAGTCCTCAACCCTTAAGCCTTAAGACGGCACGCATTTCTCTGAGGAGATGGTCCGTCGTTACCAACACCTCGTGCGAACATTGCCGCTTGAGCCCGGTTTGCACTCGGAGTACTAGAAGGGGCGGAGTACTTACGAACAGTATTCCCTTATGGCCCCGAAAACAGCTGCACCAGAATAACCCCCAAAACCCTATTCTAATTGTTAAGGCCCCTATAGTACGTAGAACCCCAGGCCCCAGAACTGCACGAAACCTGAGGGTTTGCGGCTTATGAGTTTTGGGGTTTAGGTTCGAGGGTTTTAGAGTTTTAGGCGTTGAAGCCAGCACCCCCCCAACCCTAATCCTACCTCCAGTTAAAACTACCCGTCCAGCCCCAAGGTACGTAGCCCACCACACCCCAAGTAGCCACCCAAAACAACAAAAACACCCTGAGCCCTAAGCCCTAAGCCCTAAACCCTAAACCCTAAACCCCAAACCCTAAACCCTAAACCCTAAACCCTAAACCCGGCACTGAGGAGGACCGACGGGAGGTGTTCTTCCTAAGCGCAAACGATCGCCGCGTGCTGAGAGTGCTCACGCTAGCCCCAAGTTTAGGGTTTAGGGTTTAGGGTTTATGGTTTAGGGTTTAGGGTTTAGGGTTTAGGGTTTACGGCTAAACCCCTGAGGGTTCGGGATGTAGAAGTTGGGCCGTTCCCCTTATGCTAAGAGTCACCCAATAAGGATTATAGTCATAGTACCCTCTACAATTTAGTAAGGACTGTTAGCATAAGGGGAGAACATCCCAATGTAGAAGCCTGCAGCGGGGGACCCAGGAGGAGCAAAAGGGATTCCACCAACAACGCCTGCGCTCCCTCTCCCGCTATTCTCTTTGAGGGTTTAGGGCTGGGGTTTAGGGTTTATGGTTTAGGGTTTAGGGTTTAGGGTTTAGGGTTTAGGATTTAGGGTTCAGCATCTCAAGCCTTCACTAGTAACGCTCCTTACTCCGGTATCGAATATCGACCTACCCACCCATTGGGGGGGCCCCCGGACCGCTGTCCCGAGCGCCGCCTGGCTGTCTGGGTGTGCTTGTCCGCGAGTTTTTCGGTGCTTGTCCGCGAATTGCTGGTGCTTGTCCGCGAATTTTGTTGGTGCTTGTCCTGGAATTGCTGGTGCTTGTCCGCGAATTGTTGCCCTGATCAAACACCCAAACACCCAAACCCTAAACCTTAATGCCCTAACACCAACACCCAAGCCAAACCCTAAACTCTAAACCCCCGAACCCGAAAACCCGGAACCCCAAAATTTTGTCCCCGAAGCCGAGCCCCGAAACCCTAAACCCCAAACCCTAAAGCCCAAACACACTAAAAGGCATGAAGATAGGGGTCGGAATAATTTCTAATATTCTTCCCTTATGTCCCCTTTGTAATTATACTATAATAACCCCCAAAACCTATTCGAATTTTTCAGGCCTCTAACCCTAAACCCTAAACCCTAAACCCTAAACCCTAAACCCTAAACCCTAAACCCTAAACCCTGTGCCCTAAACCCTGTACCCTAAACCCTGAACCCTAAACCCTACACCCTAAACCCTAAGCCCTAAACCCTAAACCCTAAACCCTAAACCCTAAACCCTAAACCCTAAACCCTAAGAGGGTTAAGTGCTTCCAGGCTTCTTCCATCCTGAGATCGATCCCCAGGAGCTTTCCCTCGACGCATCTCGGATTCAACAAAGGGGTCGCTGCGACTCGTGGGTTCAGGGGTTCAAATAGGGTTTAGGGTTTAGGGTTTAGGGTTTAGGGTTTACGGCTTGGGGTTCGGAGGTGTTTCTTCCGCATCGTTAGCTGTGGTTGTCAGCTAAAGCTGGTTATAGCCTTGCTCTGGGGTCTTGTAGCTCGAGGTAAAGCCCCCCCCCCCCCCCATGAACTTGAAAAGTGGTGCTGAAGGTGAGAGTGGCTTATGAGGTTTAGGGTTTGATACATGGGATCACATAGGGGTTATTCTAGAGATCCAGCCCTCAAATATACGCTTTTCAGGGTTAGGATATTGGGGCTTGAGGGGGGTTTGGGGGTTCGGGGTTAGGGGTTAAGTTCTTGTTCTAATAGCAAAAGGCTTGAACCCGAAACCCTCAACCCTAAACCCTAAACCCTCAACCCTAAACCCGAAACCCTAAACCCTAAACCCTACTACGTAGATGGCCGAGTCTAGGGTGCCGGGCATTCTCCCCTAAACCCTAAACCCTAAACCCTAAACCCTAAACCCTAAACCCTAAACCCTCAACCCTCAACCCTCAACCCTCAACCCTCAACCCTCAACCCTCAACCCTCAACCCTCAACCCTCAACCCTCAACCCTCAACCTTCAACCCTCAACCCTAAACCCTAAACCCTACAACGCTTGAAACCTACAAAAGGCTGCAGTGCCCCTGTCCTCCGTGGATGGTGCGAACATGGCGGTGAGAGATCTGCTTGACCAGGCCAGGGGCCCTTAACTCGAAAACCCTAAGGTTTAGGGGGTTTAGAGGGGATTTAAGGGGGGGTAGGTTAAAGGGGGGTTTAAGGGGGTTTAAGGGGTGTTTAAGGGTTTAGGGGGGTTTAGGAGGGGGGGTTAGGGGGGTTTAGGGGGGGTCTAGGGGGTTTACTTGGCTGAAGATTTCCACGATATCTTTGGGCATTGTTTGTGGTCTAGGGTTATCAAGGGTAATTTGTTCTTTAGGTAGGGTTGACCCAAGTGTCGGGTCGGTACGGCGAACATGGCATGCAAATAAATTTCCCGGAATGTGTTGCATCCGCTGAGCAAAACTTTCCGAAGGTTTCTCCTCTGCTGAGGCGCTGGACCATCCCCTACATCACAGGGTAAAAAGCCGTGGTGCTAAGGGAATCCTGAATCTACAGGGCTGAAATTCCCTGGTGCATCCAGCAATGCGTTCGCGTTCCTGGTTGCTGCAAGCACCGCGGCAGATGGCTCTGAGCCAGACAACTTCATGGAGTTACTGTGAACGACCACATATGCGCAGCAACAACATGCAAGCATTTATCTCTGTATAACAATGCCCTGCCCACATGTGCGACACATCTGCGGGCAGCTGAACCCAGCGGGCACGACGCCATGGGAATCTTTGTGGTGCTGATTGCGTCAGTGGCTTTTGCAGCGGCAGTGCCACCACCCTGCCCGCACGAAACACTGCTTTCGCGACTTGGCTCGATGTGACAAGGAGCGGGTTGAACTTGTTTCAGGGTTTAGGGGCTTGGGGTTTATGCCCGATGCGAGCGGAGGGGCAAGGGCGCAACCGTCAAGGGGTGGAGCCAAACACGGTGACGAAGTGGTTTCTTGCCTAGCACTTGCCGCGTCAGAGCTCGAACCAATTTGCTAATTTGTTTATAGTGTTTTTGTGAAAACTCTAAATCCTAACCCCTAAACCCAAAATTTTAAACCAACATTTTTAAACCCTAAACAAATGCCTGCTCAGTTTCCATTGCAATACCCAGCATAATAAAAAGTTCCAAGACGAGGCATTGGGTGGCAAACCCTTCTCCGTCGCAAGGGCACTCTCATGTCCTTGGCCTGCAGCCTTAGACCCCAAGTCATGATTTTAAGAGCGTGTGATTCACGATGTAAGTATGTGTATGCATGTATACATCTATATGTGTATGGTCATATTTATGTGCGTGTATATATCTATGTGTATATATAAATATAGAGAGTCTTTTTCAGCAGGTCCTGGACGACAGCGGTGAAGTTCTCAGATTCGCGTCAGCTTTGCTGGCAACAGACATATAGTGTTTCGAAGACGAGGCCTCCTGATTACCGGCGATGAGGATGCTGGTCCTGGCCAAGTTCAGGCGCAGTGATTCAGACACGTTCTTAGCAATGTATTCATCTATGACTCTGTCTCTTAGCATCAATTTTGTACTTTAGGTATATGATTGCTACGCGTGCAGATGTTCATGTACACAGCATTCTGATCGGTAACTTCATCGTTTATTTTTGCTTATTGCGCATGTCTTCTCACGACATGCTCATGAAGTTTGCAGATGCTTACCTGGCAGGCAGCAGATGAGATCGTCGAGACCTTAATTTTCTTTGTCTTATTCGATGTTTAAATTATTGAACTTCCTCCAGGCAATCGGCGTTCCCTTCGTTTGGTTGGGCCGGGCGGTTACATTTTCCGCGCAGAGACTTTTGTATATAATGCTCAGGACTCTGGGTCGAGTGGGGTGCGCAAGGCTGCGAGACATGATTGCTCGCATGAGCGCGAGCGACGTGGTGCTGCTGCGTGAAACCTTCCGTGTTGCAGATGGCGCATCCCCTGCCGGCCCAGAACGAGGCTCCGAATTGTTGTTTTGTTTGTTTGTTTGTTTATTTGTTTTTCAACTTGCGTTCTAAGGTTGTCTTGCTGATTGCGGGTACCAATGAATTTTCGACCTTCGGGTCCTACGCTGTTTCACCGCCGGTTCCACCGGGCTTCGTCGCCCGGTGGAACCGCGCCCGTAACCAGCACAGTCGGCGCTGGGCGCTAGATATCGCGTGATGAGGATCTCAACTTGCCCCGTTGTATATCCCACACAAAGACAATGATGTATTTATACAGTTTCTTCTGTTTTTGCCATAAACAATTGATCCAGCGCCGATAATCGATGCATTCTCGCAGCAGCGCACGCGTTTGCTGAAAACAGCACAACTCCATCTCCTGATGTTGCGTATGTGATTTGTTTTATATTCCATATATGTTTCTCGAGACATGATCTTTACGCCGCAGCATGTCAGTTTTTTGTTTATAATTATATCAAGAGTACTAAACTTCTTTGCCGCATTATTTCTTCTATGTCAGCTACTTAGGTGCCAGGCCAATTGTCTGTCGCATTCGGTTCACAGCTAGAGCAGTGAGTACCCATCTTCAGTGATGATTATTGATTGTTTTAAACTATACAACTGAATGCCTTAATTTCAGCTATACTACTGCCAAAGCCCCAATAAATTAAGTCTAATGTTTAAACCCTATGCCCTAAACCTATGATGCAAGTAAGAGGTGATATGTTGTTATGTAAAACCCAAACAAGCCCCCTAGATCTAACTTGCTGGTCTTTACTAATGCGAAGCACTTCAACAAGTCTAGTTTGATTTTCTTGTAAGTTTGTTTTTTCTTAACTTTTTATCTTAACCAGCATTCTCATTCTCTTGCTTGTGTATTTATAAGTGCGTGGTATTAACACGTATACAAGACATGTTTATCAGTCATCGCTGTGATATGAAAATGCATATCTGATAATTTTATTTTACTTGTCATTTATGTAGACTTCGTTTAGTTCAATATGATTTAGTTATGTATTCCTGAACTTCATTTATAATTAAAATCTCGGGAGTAAATGATTTTTTGACTTATGGCGACAGATTCAGTGTTTATTTCAAATCAAGAAACATAAATAACTAAATAAATGTAATATACTTTGTGTTTTTTAATTTAAATACTTAATTTATAAGCTCCCGACATAATATGAAAAAAAGGCTGCTCCACAGAACTAGATATAATGCGGTTTGTATGTTTCGTAGCATATACTATAATACACAAAAATCGTCGGCCGGAGATCTTCATTGTTTTTTCCCTGGGCGGGCGGCGTCCAGGGTTAGCGCCCTCGCTGTGACCCCCCGTCTGCCCAGATAGGCTAGGCCAACAAAAAATATTCCGGGCACCCTACCCTCGCCCTGGCCCTAACCCAGCAGTACATGGTTTATAGCTACGGCTGCTGTAGTCTCTAGTCTTTACCGTCGTTTTTATTTACTAGACCTTATAGCTTCAGGCTCTACAGTCTCAAGTTTTTCCCCTAAGTTTATTTTAGGTCCTTGTCAAAAAATCATATGCACATGTTGTTGAGGCATGACGGTCCCTCTCGCATATATACATATACACATACTTTTTTGTATATTTATACATGCATAGATATACATATCATATACATAGCATAAATAGGAGCGAAGCTCTGGTGCTGCCTCTTCTTCATACATATATACATAGACATATTTAATACTTATAATGTTCTTGGGCTCGGAAGAGCTCCGCGAGGTGATGACTCCCTGAACTTTAACCTTAATCCTAAACCCTAGCTACTAGGGTTATGGTCTTGGATGCATGCGCCGATTGGTGGAAGCATCGCTACCACAGTATTCTAGGGTTTTAGGGTTTGAGTTTTTGGGCGTTTTAGGGGGTTTAGAGTGTAATAGGGCTCAGAGCCTAGGGTGATTTCATTTCTGTTGCATTCGGCTTCGGTCGGTTTTATGTGTGCGATTGACTCACTTGCTTTCTTGATTTTCGACAGGGCTTCAAGTAACAAAGCAAAAGCCAGGCTAAAAACTTTTTTTGCAGGGGCTTCAAACACAAGCAAGATTCTGGGTTATTACTAGGCTACCATGGCTTGCCCTAAGCTTTAAACCCTAAACCCTAAATCCTAAACCCTATAAACCCTAATGATACCTTAAAAACAATGTTATTTCGAAACAAGCTGTTTTCCGTTTCAAGCCAGTTGAATAGAAAGTGCGCGAAGACATGTGGCTGCTTGCCACTTGCTGGGCGCGTGTCTACGTTTCGGCAGTGGTTCAAAAGGCCTTGTCATAACACAATTGAGAGCGGCAAGCGTTTTGAACATTTTTGAAACAGGTGATGAGACGCTTGCACGAAGAAGAGGCTTTCGTGTTTTTTAGACAGTTGAGCATACTTATCTGTACATATACCTATATGTATACCTCATACCTATATGTGAGGCCGTGCTCTTGGCAAACGCGAGGAGTGAGGAGGCGTGCGTCCTATGGTTATGTGTTCATTGTCTTTTTTCCGTTAGGATGATAGACCATGCGTGCTATACGAACCACTCCTCGCACAGGCATCCTACCGCGGAGACCCTCCACCACCACCACCGCCGCCAGCAAGAGCCCGACTTTGCTCGCCCTCACATCTTTTTGCTTTAGGTCGTCACTGAACCAAATCATCCACCGCCGGGACACTGCGATGAATTGTTATGCTTGACTTTCTTCACTTTTTTGTGTGATTTCTAAGGCAGAACCAGAAGAAAGCCACGGGGCCTGCACCTTGCGTCATGCGCCTGTTTTTTTTTGTGTGATTTGTCAGGAGGAACCGGAAGAGAAGATCTACGGGGCCTGCACCTTGCGCCATGTGCCTTTTTTTTTGGAACACTTTTTGTTTAACGATTTTCGTGTGACTTGTCAGGAGGAACCGGCACAGGAGATCTACGGGGCCTGGGGGGTTGGGTCTTCGAATGCAGCTCATGATATCCGCACCTGGAGGTTCATGGGTACTGATAAGTAGGGTTATGAGAAGGGTAACTATGGTTACAACCTTACCCAGGCTACTTGTAACCCTCCTTACACGTACCCATGCACCCTAACCCCTACACCCTAAACCCTCAACCCTAAACCCTCGACCCGAACCCTTAAACCCTCAACCTTCAAGTAGTAGTATTGGCCAAAGCTTCTTTAGACAAGCCCTGTGCAGGCCCGCGCGCAAGGCTGCCACAAAGTGACCCTTGGACCGCGCGTAGGGTGTAGGTTTTAGAGTTTACTTGGAGGTTCATGGTACTTGTTCCATGTTATGACACTTAAGCGGCTTATCAGTGGGTTGCAAGTACAGTTGTAATTGGTTAATAAGTACGGGGTTTAGGTTTCAGTGTTATTCTCATGGTACACACGGCCGTCGCTGTTCTTTAGCACGAGTCACGAGGTCGATATCGTCGCAGGAGCAAATCCCTGGTTGGGAGTTCACCTAGAGGTCAGAGCTGAAGGGGGCAGCTTATACCCAAAACCCTAAACCCTAAGCCCTAAGCCCTAAGCCCTAAACCCTATTCCCTAAACCCTAGACCCTAGACCCTAAACCCAAACCCTAAACCCTAAATCTTATGGCTCCCAGAGCTTCTGGTGCCCCTTAAACTGCAATCTCTAGTTACTATTTGGGTTTACGGTTTAGGGTTAGAGGGGGGGGGTTAAGCGGGGGATTAAGGGGGTTTAGAGGGAGGTTTAGGGGGAGTTAAAGGGTGGGTTTAAGGGGGGGTTTAGGGTTTAGGGTTTTGGGAATAAGCTGCCCGCTTCAGCTCTGACCATGCTGGGGTTCATGGGGGGACCTAGCCCTGCAAATCCCCATTGAGCTCGAAGGCTCCAACCCCTGAGCCCTTAAGCCCGAAACCGCAAACCCCTAAACCCCCAAACCCCAAACCCCCAAACCCCAAACCCCAAACTCCATACCCTAAGCCCTAAACCCTAAACTCGAAAGGCATTGGTTGTGGGTTTAGGGTTCAAGCAAGCCCCTAAGCCCGAATCCCTTAGCCGCTAGGTTTCTTTTGGCGTCCACATCCACCTGACCACCGTTCACGGCACAGCTGCCTGATCTGACCCATTTTCTCCAGGAAGCTCGAGGCACGGCTGATTAGACTCGAAGCTTGAATCCTAAACCCTAAACCTCAGGGGGGGGGGGGGAACCTTTTCAGAGATCAGCGGTGCATTTGATAAGGTGTATAAGGAGGGACCCCTAGTCTTATCTCCCATATCACCCCTATATAAACCTTGTATAGCCCCTATATACCGGAATTTAGGAGCCTCCGGCTCAGGCCGCCGACCCAAGAGGCCCGAAACCTCTCAACCCTCAAGCCAGGGTTCGGGGGTTTGAGGCCGTGTTGTGGGAATAGGCTTCGAACTGTTTCAGTGGTTGGCGTAAGGTTGCAACATAGGCAACCCCCCCGTGAAACCTCAACCCTAGTCCCTAAATCCCAAACCCCTAACCCTAAACCCCACACCCTATACCCGGAACCCTAATCCCTCAAGAACCCTCACTCCAGGTTTTGAGCCGGTCTAATGCTCTTGTCTTTAGGGTAGCCTTAGGGCTCTGGGTTCGACCTTTGGGGCAGGTTTGGTTGGGCTGTAGGGTATAGGTTTGGGGCTTAGGGTTTAGGAAACGACTATATCTGCTTTGGGGTGTCATAAAAAACTCGATTCCTTCCCCCGAACACGAGTCGAGTCGGTCGGTCTGGAGGGGCGGGCTGGTGTGGGGGTGTGGGGGGCTGCTGGGCGGCGGGGGGGTGCGGGGCAAAATAGGTGAACCGCCTATGGTCGATGCGTTTACGTCGTGCGGGTGGCGCGGTCCTCCATGAAAAATTGTGCACCGACCCCCCACCCACCCCCCGGGGGTGTAAGGGAGGGGAGGGGGAGGGTTCCCTCCCCCAAAACCATCCAACACGCCGCCGGGGTCGGCGGATAGCCCCAAATGAGCCCCTAAACCCTGAACCCTCAACCCTAATACGGGTGCCTCGACTCTGTTTGGGAGGCCGTAGCACTGAGGGTTCTGAGGCTTGGAGTCTGCAAGAACCCCAAACCCTAAACCCTAAACCCTAAACCCTAAACCCTAAACCCTAAACCCTAAACCCTAATAAACCCTAAACCCTAAACCCTCCTCCCCAGACCGTGGCGTCTTCTGCGCCATGGTTTACCTGCAGGACCTTCGCGGCGTTCGAGAGAGTAGGCCCTGAGGCTTAGGGTTTAGGGTTTAGGGTTTAGGGTTTAGGGTTTAGGGTTTAGGGTTTAGGGTTTAGGGTTTAGGGTTTAGGGTTTAGGGTTTAGGGTTTAGGGTTTAGGGTTTAGGGTTTAGGGTTTAGGGTTTAATTCCGCAGCCTGAAGCCCCCAACCCCGAAATTCCCTTCAGCCCTCCAAGCCTTTCAACCGCCTGAAGCCCTAAGCCCCTTCAGTGGTATATCACCAAGGGTTTTGGGGCTTCGCGACATACGGCTAGTATTGGAGTGAAGGGTTGAAGTTGAGGCCCTAAACCCCCCAAGCCCCGCCCCCCCCGCCCTGGTTTCAGGAGGCCCACGCAGACGACCTGCCACTCCGCTGCACTTTCCTTCCTTGGTTCTTGTCAGGTTACGGTTTAGGATTGTGACTTCTTGGGGTTTCCTTGAAATCCCTCAAGGTTCATGTGCAGCTAAAGCTTTCCGGGCCTGTGGTTTAGGGTTTTGGGTTTGGGGTTTAGAGGGTCTAGGGTTTAGGGTTTAGGGTTTAGGGTTTAGGGTTTAGGGTTTAGGGTTTAGGGTTTAGGGCTTAGGGTAGGGTTTGGGGTTTAGGGCGACGCTCCCCACATGCCCAGATGGCCGCTGGGCTATGGCATCCGCAGCCACGCCGGCCTCGAGGATCGTGCTGAAGCATGCCGCCGATTCCTCGCCAAGCGGCCAGGATGCCTTTGAGTTTAGGGTTTAGGGTTTAGGGTTTAGGGTTTAGGGTTTAGGGTTTAGGGTTTAGGGTTTAGGGTTTAGGGTTTAGGGTTTAGGGTTTAGGGTTTAGGGTTTAGGGGTTAGGGTTTAGGGTTTAGGGTTTGGGGTGTCGGCCTTGGACCGGAGTCCTAAACCCTAAGCTCTAAACCCTAAACCCTAAACCCTAAACCCTAAACCCGAAACCCTAAATCCTATACCCTAAACCCTAGCTCCTCAATAGACCGCCGAGCAAAGATGAGGCATCCAGAGCTGCAGGCGGCGCTCCACTCTGTGTCTCTGGACGGCATGGAGGTGCGGGGGCTGCGAGTTTTTTAGGGTTTCATTTAGGGTTTAGGGTTTAGGGTGTAGGGTGTAGGGTTTAGGGTTTAGGGTTTAGGGTGAGCTTCGAAGACACACCCCCATGTAAGACTTCAACCATTTGTAGCTATGGTCACCCTATTTTCCCTCAACCCTAAACCGCAGCACTGCGCTCCTGACAGGATGGGTTTCTCCACACCTTTGGTGCCTGGCCGATGCGCTACTTCGTGTCGGAGCGCCCTTGCGCTTGGTGGTCGTGGGGTTTAGGGTTTAGGGTTTAGGGTTTGGGGTCTAAGGGTTTTGGGATTTGGGACTAGGGGCTCTTGCGCTCTTCTGGGTATCAACCGGAGATGAGTGAGGGCGGATGGTTTGCAAGAAGTCAAACCCTACAGCATGGGATGTTCCCCCCTATGCAAGCAGTCCTTAATTGGGATACTACTAATTGGGGGCATGAGAATCCGCAACAGGGACAGTGAGTAGAAGGGGGAACATCTCAACCTACAGCCTAAGAGCCATTGCAGGGTAAGGCGAATCAGCCTCTGATGATGAGCCATCCCGGAACCCTAAAACCCTAACCCCAAACCCCAAACCGCAAACCCTAAACCCTAAACCCTGAACCCTGAACCCTGAACCCTGAACCCTGAACCCTGAACCCTGAACCCTGAACCCTGAACCCTAAACCCTAACCCTAAACCCCAAACCCTAAACCCTGAACCTCTGAAACGTGGCCATTAGGGGTTTGAGGCCCTTCCATGGTGTTGTTTTTCGCAGCCTTTGCCTGCAGCACGTGGGTGTTATAGGGTTCTTAATGGAGGGGGGTTTCATGGGGGTAGGTACCCAGGGAACCTTAGGTAAGCTTAGGGAGCCTCAGGGAGCCTTAGGGAGTAGGGGAGTATTCGGGAGCCTTGGGTCACACCCCCCTTGAACCCCCTGAACCCTAAACCCTAAACCCTAAACCCCAAACCCTAAACCCTAAACCCTAAACCCTAAACCCTAAACCCTAAACCCTAAACCCTAGACCCTAGACCCTAAACCCTAAACCCTAAACCCCAAACCCTAAACCCTAAACCCTAAACCCTAGACCCTAGACCCTAGACCCTAGACCCTAGACCCTAGACCCTAAACCCTAAACCCTAAACCCTAAACCCGAAACCCCAAACCCTAAACCCTAAACCCTAAACCCTAGACTCTAGACCCTAGACCCTAAACCCTAAACCCTAAATTTGCAGGACCTCACAGGCGCCATCTCGTGGGCGTCCAACGAACCTCGCTTTGAGCTTCTGCGGGTTTGGTGGGGGGGGGGGGGGGTTCGGGGTTTAGGGTGTATAGGGTTTAGGGTTTAGGGTTTAGGGTTTAAGGAGTGTAGGGTGTTTGTTGCCGGAGATAATCATAGGGCTCCAAATCGTTTACCCTAAGCCCTCAACCTTTTTGCTGGGAAACTGGCAGCAGCGCTTTGGAACTCTAACCTCCAGGCCCCATCGTACCGTGCCCTTTTTTAGCGTTTAGGGTTTAGGGTTTAAGCCCTACGCGCAGCGGAAGCTCATGCCCCCCTAAGACCTTAAAACCCCGAAGACTCCTGAGACCCTAAAGCCCTTGAGCGGTAATCATTGGGATGTTCCCGACTTATACTAACAGTCCTTAGTAGAGATTATAGTACCCCCCATTCTAAACTCTATTCAGGACTGTTAGGAATACAAGGGGGAACATCCCAACGAAGACCCTCAAGCCCTTTAGGCAACCTGAACGCCCAAAGCCCCAAAACCCTC